>BLSH010376094.1:184444-201387 GCA_018402905.1 Glandirana rugosa
AAGGACCGCCACGACACTCCCCTTTCGAATCGTAACATTTTCGTAGACTATGACCTGATCCATGTCAAATGATCACGACACTCCCTGTCTAATAACAAGATTTTCGTAGAGGATCACGATTTCCCTCTCCAAGGACGAGCACGACACTCCCTGTCTAATAACAAGATTTTAGTAGGTATCACGATATCCCTCAACAATAATCTGTCCCTCACAACACCAGCAGGAACCTCTCCCTATAGCACTAGGAGATGATTTTAGAACAATAATCTGCCCCTCACAGCACCAGCAGGAACCTCTCCCTATAGCACTAGCAGATGATTTTAGAGTAATAATCTGTCCCTCACAGCACCAGCAGGAACCTCTCCCTATAGCACTATGGATGATTTTAGAACAATAATCTGTCCCTCACAGCACGAGCAGGAACCTCTCCCTTTAGCACTAGGAGATGCTTTTAGAACAATAATCTGTCCCTCACAGCACTAGTAAACTGTACCTAGTCCAGTATCAGATGCTTTTACAATGCTAAGCTTTCCCCTCACAGCACCGCCAGGAACCTCTCTGTAGTGCAGGATGTGATCATATTAGATCGTTAACCTGTCCCTCACAGCAAGGGCAGCATGCTCTCCCTACACTAGCCTGAAACGATGTGACACGCGGCATACGTGACTCCAGCCCATATAGATGCTGGGTCATATGATGCACTAGCCTATCACAGCCATGCCATTACTAGGCATGGCTGTGATGGCTTCTAAGGGCAATCAACTAAAACATTTGTTGATTGGCGGCCCTGCAGCTATAGAAAAGGCACGCAAAATACCCGAATACCGAACCCGGACTTTTATCAAATGTCCGGGTTCGGGGCACGGACACCCCAAAGTCCGGTATGGACCCGAACTTTACAGTCCGGGTTCGCTCAACTCTACTCGTTACCATGATTTGTTTACATTCTGTGACCGGCTGTGATTGGACACGACCGGTTACGTTGCTAAGATCCAATATTGCATTGTCTCTTTACTGCGATCGGGGATGGGCTGTGCCAGGACAGCAAGCTTCATCCCCAACCGGTGCTCTGCATGCCCCTAAGGACTGTGCATGTGACCAGCTGTGATTGGACGCAGCTGGTCATGAGGTAAAGAGCCATTTTATTGGCTCTTTACACTGATTGGGGATGGGCTGTGTCCCGAGGGACACGCCTCATTCCTGATCGCCGTCATCATATGACGTCCACCCGTGTTCCTGCCTATGTCATATTACTATGGCCTTGTATGGAAGTGGTTAAATACCATGATATATGACCATGTGATTGCCAATCAAACTATCACAGCACTGAAACCTGGCAAAAATGTCCTAGTAATGAAGAGGTATATACAGGTTTGTACTTGCACTTAAGTGGGTAAATACCTCTTGAGAGCACTTAAAGCGGTTGTATACCCCTTTTTGTCATTTTTACCTATAGGTAAGCCTACAATAAGGTTTACCTGTAGGTAAAATGAATATCTCCTTAACCTGTACGGTTTAGAAGATATTCCCCCTGCAAACAGGCTCTGACGTCACAGCGGATGCGCCATGATGTCCCGGCGGAGGCCCGGCGCATAGTGCCGGACCTTGAGGGAAAGTCCGCCAAAAAAAAGAGTTCCAGCGCGCATGCACGGGAGTGGCCTCTCGCGGCTTCGGCCACTCACTGCGCCGGAGCCGCGAACCCGGAAGGATCCCCGAAGGGAAGATGTCAGCTCCCTCTGCGGGGACCAAGCCACCCGGTCAGATCTTCATACTGAGGTAAGTATTTCATAATGAGCTAGTATGCGGCGCATACTAGCTTATTATGCCTTTGCCTTACAGGTTTATTTTTTTTTTTTTTTTTTTTTTTATATGTGTATACAACCACTTTAAATGGCTTGCTGCAATATCATTTTAACTATTTTTTGTTTTTACTACCAATTTATTAGGATTTTGGATTTGTAAATGTATGTACATTGTAAAACCAAAATAAAATTAAGAGGGATTATTTATTTTATGGATACCTGAGTTGCTGTATATTTGCTTCTCTGTTATCTAAAAAAATACAATTCCATTAATTCCCCATTTTTCCTAGTGCAATATATATTCTGTACATTTATCAGGCACGTATAGGTTTTTAATGTAATTTCCTACTATTAACAACTGCATTGTAATTTGTGATTATGCTTTAAGTTGTTTGGAATAGTGAATTGGTTTCTACTGGAAATGTTTTATATGTGAGTTATAAGTTTAATAGATTTATGCTTCTAGCATTTATATATACAGTAATATGATCACATGTATATCTCTATGGACCACAGTGTTTACATGAAGAGCTTTTACTTGTATCGGTAACTGAAGGACCCTACTGCATCTCAGTGCTTGATGTCCTGTATTTAGTAACAGTGAAGTGTATTGAAACAGAATTAAGTGGAGATATTTAATGCAGAGTAAAACTAAACATTCTGCACATGATTCTGTTTGAGTCACATGGAGTTAATAAAAGTTGCTTCTTCATTTTAAAAAAGTACTTTACATAGGGTACATTAGTAGGTCACCCCTTCACACAGAACAATACTGCCACCTTCTGTCCACAAACAACATTTTCTTGTTCCAATAGCAGGTATAGCATAACTGTTTGAGTTTCATATAGGTTTTAAGCTCTATCATGGCTAGATTTAAATATATTTTATAAACCATAATTACCAAGCCATTCCCGTTATGATATTTATTTTGCTGTCCTGTATGCATGTACTCTCCATATATATTGATTTGCCTAATCCTTGTGAAATTAGACTATATAGAAATAGAAAAATATATTGGGGTACTGGGCAACCTGTCTGAAGTTTTTATATTGATTTTTATGTAGCTTTTCTACATTTCGTTATGAGCTCTGTAACATATTAAAGGGAATCCAAAATGCAGATTATAGAAAGAGAGCACCTGTTATGATGCAAGCCTACAGTGAATCATAATGGAATAGATACAAACAAAGGAAAATTTGGTCCTGGGACTTTAGGTGAGACAAACCACATACGAACAAAAAGTACAAGCATATAAAAATGTATATTTTATTCACATACTGTATACAGATTGACATAATGATAAACAACATAATCATTTGCAGAGATCTGGCCATCAAGGGCCCTGAAAAGAGCTGACATGATACAATACAAGTAGAATAAAATAATCATGCATATACAAACACATAAGAGTGATGTGAAAAAGTATACATGAGCAGATACATGATAATTAGTGTAGAAGTCAGATGGCTTACGTATTGATGTAACTCTATGCATTTCGTGGCTTATAGCCACTCGTCAGGAGTGCAATGCTATGTATTATAGTGGCTGTAAATATAAATGGGATAATGAGTTAATCAGACTCATTAAGGAGTACAAAATAAGTACAATCATGGAATGGGGGAGTTTCTACTACTTACATGTCATCTCAGAAAATTGGCCTAGCTTGAGAGGAAGAGAGGGGAGAGCAATAACAGAGAGACATTTTCTGAGCTGACATGTAAGTAGGAGAAACTCCCCCTTTCCATGGTTGTACTTATTATGAGTCAACTCATTATCTCATTTATATTTACAGCCACTATAATTCATACAGTAGCATTGCACTACTGACGAGAGGCTATAAGCCACGAAATGCATAGAGTTACATCAATGCGTATACCATCTGACTTCTACACTAATTATCATGTATCTGCTCATGTATACTTTTTTACTTCATTCTTATATTGTATTGTATATTTGTATATTCATGATTATTTTATTCTACTTATATTGTGTCATGTCAGCTCTTTTCAGGGCCCTTGATGGCCAGATCTCTGCAAATGATTATGTTGTTATCATGTCAATCTGTATACAGTATGTGAATAAAATATTACTTTCTATATGCTTGTACTTTTGTTCTTATGTGGCATGTCTCATCTAAAGTTCCAGGACCAAATTTTCCTTCATATTTATGCATATTAGGGATGGAGGCATGTCGTAGTGGGTGCGACAGATCACAATTTTCTTTTTTTCATTGAAATTTGGGTGGAAGACACCCCTGGTCTCCCGTGATCTGTCACACTACCACCATAGACGAGCCACATTGCTCTGTCTATTTCCATACGGATACCCGTATATAGATTTTTTTCTGACCACAGCTTTATCCATTGCACTTGTTACATCATTTACTTTTCACCTAGCCAGTGGGAGGGGGTGAGCCTTCCGAGTCTGTCCCAGGGCTGCGATGCATGGCAGGTTCTCCCTGCCTCCTGCCTGGCTGCGCGGTGGGCGTCCTCCCATGCATCAGCGTCATGCCCACATGGGCCGCACGTGACGTAATTTGACGCCGCATTGCCTGGGTGATAGTTATTCCATCGGACGTCTTGGAGTGGTTGGCTGTGGACGGATCTCCGGCGCAAAGCGCCACACATGGGATCTGTCTTCCATACCTGTCTCCCTAATGCATCCTGCATGATGTTGGCAGGGACCCGCCCTCCCCCTGGGGTTTTTCCAGACAGGGCCAGCCAGCACATTACCTTCAGGTCGACACACCTGAGCAGCACACGCCCTTCACCTGGGGTATTTATAGACAGGGACAGCCAGCACACTACCTTCAGGTCTCACACCTCTGCAGCACTCTCTGCACACCTTACCCATTACTACTTGGTAAGTTATATCTTGGGGCTTTACACATCCCTGTACTATACATTTGTTTACTTCGGCATCTGTTAGTGTTCACTCAGTGGTATAATGATCCCACTGACCTATTCATAGCTTCACTTTCACTCACCTTGGTTTTGCACTGCCAAATTGTTTTCCTCTCTTCACTTAGCTATGATATCTCTCCTTCCATTCCATTCATCTTTCTCCTCTTTGATATTGGTTTTCTCTGCCTTTATCTACCACTCTCCATCCTTGGTGGTCAGCATGGACACTCTCCTGCTACTTTAACTTGCATTACCTACTATACCTACTCCTATACACGTGTGCATGTGCCACGTGTGTGTGCATATGTATGTATGTATATACATATATTATATTTTTTATATTTTTTACATTTTTAGAATAGACTGGGATTGATGTGTCTTTCCATGTCTCCCTACTTGCCTTGGTTGGGACAGGATCATCCTTGCCTCAGCCCCGGGCCAGACCTTGTTATGGCTCTCCCCTCTCTTCCTCTCAAGCTAGGCCAATTTTCTGAGCTGACATGTAAGTAGTAGAAACTCCCCCTTTCCATGGTTGTACTTATTTTGTACTCTCCTTAATGAGTCTGATTAACTCATTATCTCATTTATATCTCACAATAATCCATAGCATTGTACTCCTGATGAGTGGCTATAAGCCACGAAATGCATAGAGTTATATCAATGTGTATACCATCTGAATTCTACACTATCATGTATCTGCTCATGTATACTTTTTTACAGTATACTTTTTTACATCATTCTTATCATTTGTTTGTAGATTCATGATTATTTTATTCTACTTATATTGTATCATGTCAGCTCTTTTCAGGGCCCTTGATGGTCAGATCTCTGCAAATGATTATGTTGTTTATCATTATGTCAATCTGTATACAGTATGTGAATAAAATATTAATTTTTATACGCTTGTACTTTTGTTTGTATGTGGCATGTCTCAACTAAAGTCCCAGGACCAAATTTTCCTTTGTTTGTATGCATATTAGGAATGGAGGCATGTCGCAGTGGGTGTGACAGATCACGATTTTCTTTTTTTCATAATGGAATAGATAGCCATTACATGTTAGTAGGCTCCATAGTATGACATTAGTTGCATGTGTTCATATTTTGTTCTGTAATTCCTGAGAATTTTGTTGACCATTGCTGTGATCGCTTTTTCACCTGCCTGTGGTAAATTTTTCCCAGATGAAGTAACAGTTTTTAAAGTGCTTGTAAACCTAGGTATACCGCTTTTACCTACAGGTAAGCCTATAATAAGGCTTACCTGTAGGTACCGTAAATAGGCGATATGGTGATAGGAGATATTCACTGTGCACGATGCATTTTAGCTCATTATGCCTTTGTCTTGCAGTTTTTTTTTTTTTTTTGAGTTTACAACCACTTTAAGTAAGAGTGATGATTACTATTTTTTACAAAAGTGTCTCTTCTAAGGCCAACCTCCAATTTCACAGTATTATTCTATTTTGTAAATATAGATAATGGAATTACAGCCCTCTCCTTCCCATCCTGAAGCAATGCAAAGTACTGTAAATTGATAGACTCTGCCCCACTTGTGTTTAATATTTGTTATACAAAATATATAGCAAACATATAAAGTAATAGTGTGCACTCTTTTTTTTTTTTTTTTTGCTATTTCAGTACATTTAATGGTTTAAATGAGTCATACAGCTCAAACAATCCACGTAATTATAAAGGCTTCTACCCAAAAATTTCAATTAACCAAACAGTAAAACAAACAATAGAAATGTCTCTTAATCTGTGCAGATGCCCCTTTGAGTGCATCCACAACCCTTCACATGTAAAATATAAAAAGTGGCGCTAAAGAGGGGGGCGTGGCTTACCTGCAGCCAGTATGGATGCTTGAGCATATAGCGCCACCGACACAAGAGAGGTATACAACGACTACAGGTCTCTATACCACCACTGCTGCCACATCCAAAGCTGCTGTTATCCCCCTAACACCCGCTGCTGCTGATATCATGGAAGAGAAAGGACAATCATTGTCCCCGCAAGCTCACGGCTTTCTGCAGCAGGCATCCCAGAGACAACATGGCCAAGATGGCGCCGGTGATGCAACCTCCAGCGGGGCCACACATTACACAGGCCAGCCAGGCAAACCCCAGAGAGCTCTCTCTTCACCAGCAGCTTCTCTGTCTCTTTTCAGGTTGTCTCTATGCCCATAAACATGCAGCCCAGCTAAAGCACGCATGAGAATAGAAATACCACCATCACTAGACATGGAGGTGAGTCAGAGGATTAACTCCTTCCCTGCTGGGACCAATACACAATCCTCCATAGCTGATTTGCCCACTACAGGGCAATCGGTGCTAGATACAATTAAGAAGAAAATGCTAATCTCCCTACAGTCTTCCATCTGTGCTAATTTCTCATCCTTATTCCATAAATGCTCCTCATATTTGCAAGGTATGGGTCATAGAGTACAGTATATGGAGTCCAAGTTAGGAAAATGTAGGGAGACAATAAATGACCTAGTGGATGCCTACAATGAATCTAAGGCGTAGAGACATGAATAATAGCCAAAATTGCAGACCTTGAAGATAGGTCCCGATGGAATAACATCAAATTACGTGGGATTCCAGAATCGATAGCACAAAACGAACTACACAACTACGCACGCAATCGGATCACTGCCATTTTACCAGATGCCTCCCCTATAGAACTAGAACTCACCATATATTGCATCCACCTCATCCCCTAGACAGCCCATTTGGCTGACTCAGTCCCCAGTGATGTGCTCATGAGGATTCATTTTTTCCAAAGAGCAGCTGATTTCAACATCCAGATCATTGAAATCACTACCAGTACCATTTGAAGGTATCCAAATATATACTGACCTTTCCAATCACACCCTACAATTTGGTTGTCAGCTTGTATTGGTCACCAAGGCCCTGCAGTACCACCGCATTCCATCTAAATAGCACCATCCAGCCACAGTCCTCTTTACCCACAATGCTATGTCTCATGTTGTTAATACCCTCCACCATGGAATGAAGTTTTTCCACACATGGGGGATCATACCAGACCCGTCAAGAGAGCCCAACATGCAGGAGGCAGCTCCTACGACATCACAAACATGACGATTTACCTCTGGAGGCCACAAAAACCACTCCTGAACATGATCGTAATGGAGACCTACTTACCGCTCTCACAGGCCTCTCTCCAGCCTAAGCTGGACCCTTTCTTTCAAAATAACTTCTCCCCCATTAAACTGAAGCAGTTTCTCACTGTTGGATTGATCCACTGCTTTTTTTTTCTTGATTCTTGATTTGTTTGGTTTGAATGCACTTAACCACTTACTGCACTTGTTTAATAGTACCTTTCTTAAAAGCATCCAGTGGCCTACTGCGACTTTCATCCAGGCTCTTCACGCTGCACTAAATATCTTACCAGATCTGTTTCGCACCTGTGGGCCTTATCCCGCGTACAGTACTTCTAATCCTCGAGTGCCAGAACCTCTATTATTTAAACTCTCTACATTATATCATGCCAGTCACAATATTGTCCATCAATGCTAGGGGATTGAGCAATCCAGCAAAGCATAACTTCCTATGGAAAACTGCTTAGACCCATAGCTGTGTACAGGAGACGCATTTCTCCCAATCGGCTATGCCCTACTGCCAAAATAAGCATTTTCTACATGTCTTTTAGGTGTGTTTCACATCTAAGAAAAGAGGAGTTATGATTGCGGTGAGGGACTCTGTCACTTTCCAATTGCAACATCAGATCTCAGACCCAAATGGTCGCTTCCTCATATTTGTATGTACCATTAACAATGTTCCTTACACCTTGATGAATATCTACGCGCCTAATAAGCAACAGATTGCCTCTCTCACCAAAATTCTCTGCAAAGTCTAAAAACTCCAACAAGGAAACCTCATTCTCTGCAGAGACTTTAATATAGTCCCGGATATCCAAATGGACTCTGCTTCAACCACCAGTAGACATGCTCCACAACTGAAAAACTTCCTTCACTTGCATGACCTGCATGATGCCTGGCGATGCTACCATGCAAGTGAACGAGATAATAACTACTTTTTTCCCTGTCACAGCTACTACTCTAGAATCAATCTTTTTCTCCTAGACAAATGGCTATTACAAAATGTACGTTACCAAGATCGGCACCATCACTTGATTTGACTGCACCCCAATCAGTATCACCAGCTCAGATTCACCTTTCCAAATGAACCACTACATTTGGCAAACCAACAACTATCTAATCCAGCAGCCTCAATATGCTGAAACAATATCTAAACAATAAGAAGACTTTTTTTTACCAACAATATGGGCTTGATGGTCGACCCATTCATGGTGTGGAACTCGCACAAAGCATTTATTAGAGGTGTGATGATTCAATTGAGCTTGTGAGAGAATAAAAGGAGGACGCAGCATTTAGATTCCCTATTATCCTCTATAATAGATCCTGACCAGAATCTCAAAATCAGACTGCTAACATTAAGATAGAAACTCAGATCCCTTCTACTAGAAAATTTAGAAAAAATGCAATGCAAACTACGTCTTACTTGACCTTCAACAAGGTCAGGAAAGCTATGGGCATATTAAAGGGCATAGAGTTAAAGCTAGGATATAATTTATCCACCACCCTTCATACAAAGCAAAAATCTACAACCCTCAGGATATTGCAGATGCCTTCAGCTCGTACTATAGCCCATTATACAATATCAAAAATTACGACTGTAATTGCCAGCCTTCCCTAGATGAAATGAACTGCTTTTTAGATCAAATTAAGCTTCCAACTCTCTCTGAAGCTCATCTAGCCTCTCTCAACACACCCTTTAACACTCAGGAAATATCTACTGCAATTCAAGCTCTTCCTCCCAACAAATCCCCTGGACCTGATGGCTTCACAGGCGAATATTTCAAACAATTTCAATCTGTCTTAAACCCCATCTATGTATGGTAACTCTGCTGCCTCCTCCTCAAACTTCCTTCCCAGTATGTTACAGGCCCTTATAATTACTATACTGAAACCGGGGAAAGATCCTTCCTCTATGCAAAATTTCAGGCTAAATTGCTATCCTAAATCTTGATTTAAAAATTTATAGTGAATAGACTGATGGACATTCTCCCTAACTTGATTCACTGAGATCAGTCTGTACAAAACACCATCAAACATCTGATGCAACCAGATGTTTAACCATTTCCCGCCCGGCGCACAGAGAAATGACGTCCGGGCAGGGGGTTCATTATCCTGACTGGACGTCTATTGACGTCCTCAGGATAAGCCGCTAGCGCGCGCCTGCAGGAGCGCGCATCGCGGCGATCGTGCATGGCTCGTGTCCGCCGGACACGGACCGTCACTGATCATGGTAAACAGCCAGTTAAATTGGCTGTTTACCGTATGATCGGCTGTGTATAAGACACAGTCGATCACAGCATGCCGGTAAGCGGCAGCTCGCCGCAAGTGTATGCTGTGCGCGCACCCGGAGGCACGCCCACGTGATCGGGGAGGGAGCGGGTGTCCCTTGGACACAGCGCTTTCCCAATCTGTAAACAGCCAATGAAATTGGCTGTTTACCATGTGACCGGCTGTGTCCAGTCACAGCCAGTCACAAATGTAAACAATAGAGAGTAACTGTCTGATCCCTGCTTTTTCTCCTCACACACCGATCGTGTGAGGAGAGAGCAGAGCAGGGATCAGTGAGTTATTTCAGTGTCTGTCAGCCAGTATACTGTGCACAACACAACACCCCCCCAATAAAGAGGACCTGTCACCAGTACTGTCAACAGCCCATCTGTCACACAGCCCATCTGTCACCACAAGTACCGCCATCGGTACCGCTACACAGTACCGCCACCGGTACCGCCACACAGGCCAGCCACCAGTACCGACACCGGTACAACTAAACAGAATCCGCTATTAGAACAGCCATCTGTATCACCACACAGGCCAGCCACCGGTACCACTAAACAGCCATAAACAGTATCACCAGATCCGCCACCAGTACCACCAACGGTACCGCCACACAGGCCAGCCACCGGTACCACTAAAAAGATCCACTACCAGAACAGCCATCAATATCATCACACAGGCCAGCCCCCAGTACCGCCACCGGTACCACTAAACAAATCCGCTACCAGTGCAGCCACCCGTATCACCAGATCAGCCACCAGTACCACCATCGGTACCGCCACACAGGCCAGCCACCAGTACAGCCACCGTTACCACTAAATGCAGGTCCACCACCAATACCGCCACCCATCAGTACTGCCATTAGTATATTCACCAGGCCCACTATCATGTCTCAGAGAATATACCCCTGAGGAGGCGTATGAAATTCTTGCCATGTCGGATGATGAGAGCAGCGGGGAGCTCTCATCAAACGATTCTGGTTCAGAGTATGAGCCAATAGAGGGCAGTGGTTCAGAGTCCGATTCAGCTGAGGAAACCGCCCCCCCTCCTAAAAGAATGAGACAATTAGGCCCAAGAACCGAAGACCTGCCCCCCACCAGCAGCACCAGACCCCAGGAAGAGGAGCCCAGTACTAGCACTGGAACTACACGCCCAACCCCAAGAACCCTAATCCGTGCCCAGGCCCAGTCCTTCCTACCCGATGCCCTGGCAAACCCCGTGTGGTTGCCCGCCAACTCAGGGTCTGCAATAGTCCCCAATTTCACCGGACAACCAGGTGTGCAGGTTGACACCACAAATTATGCCCCATTGGACTATTTTTATTTGTTTTTCACCCCCGAATTGCTACAGAGTATGGTGGACCAAACCAATCTGTACGCAGAACAATTCATTGCTGCCAATCCCACTTCATCTTATGCCCGCATGTTCCATTGGTGACGTCTGACCCCAATCCACCACATGCCCATATACTCAGCTGTCATGTCCAGGACAAGATACGACATGATAATGCGTTTCCTCCATTTTACTGATAATTCTCAGTGCCCTCTCTGAAATCACCCCAACCAATTAAATAAGTTACGCCCCATAATTAATTCATTTTCCCAGACATTCACCCAAGTTTTCATCCCAGATAAAAATATCTGTGTGGATGAGTCCCTCATCCATTTCACTGGCTGTCTGAATTTCAAGCAGTACATACCCAGTAAGAGATCCAGGTATGGAGTAAAACTTAACAAGTTGTGCGATCGATCCACTGGCTATGTGTACTCCTTCAGAATTTACGAAGGTAAAGACTCCCAACTCCAGCCCCGTGATTGCCCCACATATATTGGGACCAGTGGGAAGATTGTCTGGGAGCTGGCATACCCCCTCTTTGGAAAAGGACACCACCTATACCACCTATACTTGGATAATTATTATACCAGCCTGCCCCTATTTCGCCATCTTTATCAAAAGAAAACCCTGGCCTGCGGCACCTTCAAGAAAAACAGAAAGGGCATTCCCAAAAAATCTCATTACCCGAAAGCTACAAAACGGGGAATCTGCCTTCATGAGGAATGAAGAGGTATTGGCCATGAAGTGGAGGGACAAAAAAGATGTCTACATCCTCTCCACGATAACAACTCGGTGGAGATCCAAAGAAGACATGGCCCCGTTGTAAAGCCCAAGTGTGTCCACGATTACAATCTATTCATGGGGGGGGGGATTTAAATGACCAGATGGTACAGCCCTATTTATCTACCCATAAGTCCAGTTTTTCGTATAAGAAAGCCGCATTTCACCTTTTTCATATGGCCATGTATAATTCGTTTGTGTGTTGCCAAAAATCCTCCGAAAACCAATCCCTCACCTACTTCAAATACATCAAAAAAATTATTACTGCCCTCATTCATCAGCAAGGACCCGTTCCAGAAAGTATTCGCTCCGACAGTGTGAGTCGACTCCACGAGCAGCATTATCCCTTCCCCATCCCCCCCACAGAATCCGGAAGAAGACAACAGAAGAGATGCCGTGTATGCTCCAGCAGAGGAATCAGAAGAGATACAACGTATTATTGCCCCGACTGTCCCTCCCAACCTGGCCTGTGCATCGGACATTGTTTCAAAAATTACCATACACAAATCACAGATTAGTTCCCAATATAGAGACTTTAGACTGCCATTTCCCATTTCAAATACCTGTGTGGATCATTTGCTTGCTACCACGTTAACTGACCCTGGCATGTTTACCAACGATGTCTTTGCCTGCCGTTTCAAACCACGTTTCTGACTTCCACGTGTATGACCTCGGCCTGTTGATTGACCATGTTTTTGCCTGCCACTTGGACTGATCTTTTGCCCTTATACATTAGTACACAGGGTTCTCACATATGTGAGGGGCTCCAGAAAGCGTTCGGAGTATAGAAAACCAGTGTTTGGTTTTCTGTGTTCTAGAACAGGGTCTGGTTTCCTGGAAGCTTCAAAGCGTTTGGGTGAGAGAAGCCTCTACCCCTGTCCCCCTGGCCCTAAGCTTGATGGCCCTTCCTGCTGCCTGGACCAATACTTTGGCTGTGCTGACCATACTGCTGCCTGTAATGACCCAGGACTATCTGGACCATGTTTCTTCCTGCTGCCTGGACCTATACTTTGGCTGTGCTGACCATATTGCTGCCTGTAATGACCCAGGACTTTATGGACCATGTTTTTTCCTGCTGCCTGGACCAATGCCTTGGCTGTGTTGACCATATCTCTGCCTGCTGCCTCTACTGACTATGGATAGTATTTCTGCCTTGACATCTCTGCCTGCTACCTGGACCAATGCTTTGGCTGTGCTGACAGTATTTTTGCCTGTACTATGGACAATATTCCTGCCTGCTGCTTGGACGATTGCTTTTGTTGTCACTGACCACATCCCTGCCTGCTGCCTGGACTGATGCCCTCCTCTGTGGACCACTGCACTACTAAAACCACAGGTAATCTTTTGTTATTTGGTATGTACATGCTATGTGTTACAAATATGAAGAGTCTTCATAAATGTGATTGGTAGTCAGAAAATGGTATGTGTAATTTATGCTCCTAGAATGCCTGGAAGTGCTACTTGGATGTTAGGCCTCTATATGATTATACGTTGGGGTGTTAAATGGGGTCATTTTGTGGGTAATTCCATTGTCCTGGTGCTCCAGTGCCTTCAAAAGTGTAATAGGTGGTTGAGAAATGAGATGTGTAATTTATGCTTCTAAAATGCCTGAAGGTGCTAGTTCAATGTTGGGCCTCTGTATGTGGCCAGGCTGTGTAAAAGTCTCACATATGTGGTATCGCCATACTCAGGAGGAGTAGCAGAATGGATTTTGGGGTGTCATTTTAGCTATGTGCATGCTATGTGTTAGAATTATCTTATAAATGGACAACTTTGTTTAAAAAAAAAATGCATTTTCATTTTTTTTTCACATTTTCCAAAAACTTCTGGAAAAAAATGAACCATTCAAAAGACTCCTTATGCCTCATAGATTATACCTTGGGGTGTTAGCTTTCCAAAATTGGGTCATTTTGTGGGTAATGCCATTGTCCCGGTGTTCCAGGGCCTTTAAAAGTGTAATAGGTGGTTGAGAAATGAGATGTGTAATTTATGCTCCTAGAACACTTGATAGTGCTCCCTGCATGTTGTGCCTCTCTATGTGGCCAGGCTGTGAAAATGTCCCACACATGTGGTATCGCCATACTCAGGAGGAGTAGTAGAATGTGTTTTGGGGTGTACTTGTGGTATGCATATGCCACGTGAGAGAAATAACCTGTTACAATGACAATTTTGTGAAAAAAAATGAAAATTAAAAAAAAAAACATATTTTTGCAAAGAATTGTGGGAAAAAAATGAAACCATGAAAAAACTCAATATGCCTCTTACTACATACCTTGGAATGTCCACTTTCCAAAAAGGGGTCATTTGGGGGGTATTTGTACTTTCCTGGCTTGTTAGTGTCTCAAGAAATGAGAGAGGCCTTCAGTACTTCAGGTGTGATCAATTTTCAGTGATTTGCACCATAGTTTGTAGACTCTATAACTTTCACACAGACTAAATAATATCCACCAATTTGGGTTATTTTTACCAAAGATATGTAGCAATATACATTTTGGCCCAAATTTATGAAGACACATTACTTTTTTGCAAAATTTTACAGTACAAAATTTTCGCTCTTTTTTCGCTTATATCGCAAAAAATAAAAAACCCAGCGGGGACTAAATACCACCAAAAGAAAGCTCTATTTGTGAGAAAAAAATGATAAAAATTTTGTTTGGATACAGTGTAGCATGACTGAGTAATTGTCACTCAAATTGTGAGAGCACTGAAAGCTGAAAATTGGTCTGGGCGGGAAGTGTTCTAAGTGCCTGGTATTGAAGTGGTTAATCAATATAATTCACCAAGCGGAGACCTCTTGAACACTTTCTCTGCTACCTTCCCAGAATGCAGAGAAGGCATTTGACAAGATCCACTGGAGCTATTTGCATGAGGTATTATGAAAATTGGTTTTCAAGGACATATTTTCACAGCATTCCTTGCTCTTTGCCAGAGCATATACCTGTAACATGTTGTCAAAGCCTTTCCAAATATCCAATGGTACCAGGCAGGGAAGTCCTGTATCACCTTTGATCTTCAATCTTCTCATGGAACTATTGGCAGAGCACATCCGATCCAACGCCCGCATTTCAGGCTTTACTATAGGCAACAAGTTCCATAAAATCAGCTTATTTGTGGACGATGTGATCCTAATGCTAACCAATCTGACCTCTTCGCTATGTGAAGTATACAAAACAATGCAATGGTTCAGCAGAGTATTGTACTATTAAGTAAACAAGACTAAATCAATCATACTCAGTCTCAACTTAGATGGCATCAATAGGTCCATTCTACAAAAGCAATTCCCCATTTGCTTGGGCGGAATCTAATATCTCATACCTGGGCATCCAGGTAATAAAATCAGTAAAAAGATTATTCATAGCCAACTACATCCCCTTCCTTGCCAAAATGCAACAAGACCTACTCACCTTTCAAAAACTTGAATTCTCCTGGTTTGGTAGACTTGCATATTTTAAAATGAATATTTTACTCCAGCTTCTTTACTTATTCAGGACTCTACCTATTCCAATTCCACAATCGTACTTTAAGTCACCACAATCCTCCCTTAATTCCTTTATTTGGCAAGGCAAAAAACCTAGCTGCGCCCATCACAAATTGATAAAACACAGACTGGCTGGAGGATCTGGCTACATTGATTTAAAAAAATATTACTTTACGACATTACTTTCACAATTAAGAGAATGGTTCCAATCCCGACCATCTACCAGATGGGGGCAAATAGAAGCCACATATGTCCCTGAGCGGAATTTGGATACTGGGATCCCCAGTAGGATTCAAACTCCCTTCGGTCCTTTCCCCTCCTATGTTTGTCTCGGCTTTCGCATGGAACATTTTACTTAACACCATGTATCCCTCCACGCAACTCTTCTTCCCATACATACTTCTAGGGGAGGGCTGGCAGCCTTAGGCCTGGGGGGCAAGTCCAGTCAAGTGGCCCATTAAACGACCGAATCAGCTCACCATCCGTCTGCACCACACTGCCTGCACAGAAAGAGAGAGACCGCTTCACATTGCCTGCATAAAGAGAGAGAGACTGCTTCACACTACCTGCTCAGAGAGAGAGAGATCACTTCACACTGCCTGCACAGGGGAGAGAGAGAGAGACTGCTTCACACCGCCTGCACAGAGGAGAGAGACCGCTTCACACCGCCTGAACAGAGGAGAGAGAGACCGCTTCACACTGCCTGAACAGAGGAGAGAGAGACTGCTTCACACTGCCTGCACAGAGGAGAGAGAGAGAGTGCTTCACACTGCCTGCACAGAGGAGAGAGAGAGAGACTGCTTCACACTGCCTGCAGAGAGGGTAGAGAGACTGCTTCACACCGCCTGCACAGAGGAGAGAGACCGCTTCACACCGCCTGAACAGAGGAGAGAGAGACCGCTTCACACTGCCTGAACAGAGGAGAGAGAGACTGCTTCACACTGCCTGCACAGAGGAGAGAGAGAGAGTGCTTCACACTGCCTGCACAGAGGAGAGAGAGAGAGACTGCTTCACACTGCCTGCAGAGAGGGTAGAGAGACTGCTTCACACCGCCTGCACAGAGGAGAGAGACCGCTTCACACCGCCTGAACAGAGGAGAGAGAGACCGCTTCACACTGCCTGAACAGAGGAGAGAGAGACTGCTTCACACTGCCTGCACAGAGGAGAGAGAGAGAGTGCTTCACACTGCCTGCACAGAGGAGAGAGAGAGAGACTGCTTCACACTGCCTGCAGAGAGGGTAGAGAGACTGCTTCACACC
>BLSH010376094.1:207878-220487 GCA_018402905.1 Glandirana rugosa
CTTCGCCGGAGAGAGGAGACAGGTCCGTCACACTGGAGAGAGGCCGCTTCACACTGCCTGCACAGAGGAGAGAGGCCGCTTCACACTGCCTGCACAGAGGAGAGAGAGAGAGAGACTGCTTCACATTGCCTGCTCAGAGAGAGAGGGAGACCTCTTCACACTGCCTGCACAGAGGAGAGAGTCAGCTTCACACTGCCTGCACAGAGGAGAGAGTCAGCTTCACACTGCCTGCACAGAGAGAGATACCGCTTCACACTGCCTGGACAGAGAGATACCGCTTCACACTGCCTGCACAGAGGAGAGAGAGAGAGACACCTTTTCACACTGCCTGCTCAGAGAGAGAGAGACCGCTTCACACTGCCTGCACAGAGAGACCGCTTCACACTGCCTGCACAGAGAGAGATACCGCTTCACACTGCCTGCACAGAGGAGGGAGAGACCACTTCACACTGCCTGCACAGAGAGACCACTTCACACTGCCTGCACAGAGAGAGACTGCTTCACACTGCCTGCTCAGAGAGAGATACCACTTCACACTGCCTGCACAGAGAGAGAGACCCTCTTCACACTGTCTGCACAGAGAGAGATACCGCTTCACACTGCCTGCACAGAGAGAGATACCGCTTCACACTGCCTGCACAGAGGAGGGAGAGACCACTTCACACTGCCTGCATAGAGAGAGATTGCTTCACACTGCCTTCACAGAGAGAGAGACCACTTCACACTGCCTGCACACAGAGAGATACCGCTTCACACTGCCTGCACAGAGGAGAGAGACCACTTCACACTGCCTGCTCAGAGGAGAGAGAAACCGCTACACATTGCCTGCTCAGAGAGAGAGAGAGACCTTTTCACACTGCCTGCACAGAGAGACCACTTCACACTGCCTGCACAGAGAGAGAGAGACCGCTTCACACTGCCTGCACAGAGAGAGAGAGAGACTGCTTCACACTGCCTGCACAGAGAGAGAGATCGCTTCACACTGCCCTCAGAGAGAGAGAGAACGCTTCACACTGCCTGCACAGAGGAGAGAGACTGCTTCACACTGCCTGCTCAGAGAGAGAGAGAACGCTTCACACTGCCTGCACAGAGGAGAGAGACTGCTTCACACTGCCTGCTCAGAGAGAGAGAGAACGCTTCACACTGCCTGCACAGAGGAGAGAAACCACTTTACACCACCTGCTCAGAGCGAGTGACCACTTCACACTGCCTGCACAGAGAGAGAGACCGCTTCACACTGCCTGTACAGAGGAGAGAGACCGCTTCACACTGCCTGCACAGAGAGAGACCGCTTCACACTGCCTGCACAGAGGAGAGAAACTGCTTCAAGAGCTGGTCACAATCTCCTGCTATGCAATTTGGATGCGGAGAAGCCCACATCCAATTTGCATAGCTGTGAACCCAATGTAATACCTACAGAGGAAAATTTAAATAAGGTGGAGTTCAAAGTGAACTGTGCCATTAGCTGGAGGGACTGGCATTTAAGAGGTTAAAACCGGCAGGGAGGAAATATGATATAACCTCCTGACTGCCTGTCAAATACCTCTGAAAAGTGATCTGAGCATTGATCAATTTTCAGTGTAGTGGCAGTACTTGCTGCAAGTAAGTACAAGCCTTTGGGTTTACACTGGTGTGCTGCAGATTTCCTTAGCCGCAGTCTCTTAGACTTCTTTTAGGTTGTGTGTTTTTGTTGCATTTTCTGCAAGCGCACCAAAGATGAAGCATGCAGGACGTTTTGTGCAGTTGAAGAACATGCAGCAAAAATGTGCAACCTAATAGAGGTCTATAGGACTAGGGGCACCATGCAGGAAGACTGCCGCTACACCAGCACTGCAGCATACCAGTGTGAACATAGCACATAGGGCAAGGTACTACTGTCACAGGCTGCTAGAAATACTGTATAACTATTTAGCTGCAGAAAGGGGGGAGGGAGAGAGATTTGGGAGTGAGAGCAGAGGGGGAGGAGAAGCTCACTTACCTGGTCACAGGAGACTCACTGGATTCGAGCCGACTGCTCAGTTTTAACTTTCCCGCCCACACATCCTCTTCACAGACAGCATACGGGCTGCCTGGAGTGTGGGCGGGGAAAGAGAGCAGATCCAGCCTCTGCCTAGCCATTTCTATGGAGGAGGGAGGGGCTGGGCTCTCTGTAACACAGTCTGTCAGCCCTGTGACAGAACACATCGCTGCCAGTATTGGATGGAGCTGCTGCACTCGGCCAGCTCAGGAACTGCACATGCGCAGTACTGAGCTAGCAACACAGCAGCCTTTGTACAGCACTTCAGAGCAGCCCAGGGGGCAATTGCATCCTTGCCCCCTGGCCCAGCCTGCCCCTGATTCTAGGAGTACTTACCTTCTTAACATCGCACTACGCCAATGGCAACATCAGGGCATCTCCATACTCCAGCAAAACCTTAACCACACTCCAGCAAGAATTCCCCTCTAATACACTTTTTCATCTACATTAGCCTGAAACACTGTCTTTCTAGGCTTCCAAACCCCCTATACCAGAGGTATTGAATTCAAATTCATGGAGATCCAGCCATTACAATTTCCATCCAGCAGAGGCCCGAGTCTCATATTTGTGCTATGACTCGGCTTCATCACATTACAGCCCCTCCCCATTGCATTACACTTTCCCCTTTTACATCAGTGTTATTAGTCCTTCCCTTTACATCACAGCCCACCCTTTACACTACAGCTCTTCCTTTTATATTGCAGAACCCCCTCTTTACATCACAGAACCCCCTTTACAATACAACCCCCATTTACATTATAGTGCCCACTTTACATAACAGTACCCCTCTTTTCAATACAGCACCCCTTTACATCAGAGCACCCCCTGTACAATAAAGCCCCTCTTTACAATACAGCCCCTTTACATTATAGTGCCTGCTTTACATCAAGCCCCCCCCTTTGCATCCAAGTTCCCTCATTTTACATCACATCCACCCTTTACATCACATCGCCTCCTTTACCTAACCACCTCCCTACCGCCATATGCAGAATGGCAGCCGGGAAGTAGTTCAGTTATCCTGACTGGACGTCATATGACGTCCTGCAGGATAACAAGCTGGCGTGCGACCGTGGGGGCGCGCATCGCGGCGATCTGTGGTGCGGTGTTTCAGTCTGACCCACCACATTACTGATCATGGTAAAGAGTTTAGAGTTTCCATTGGAAGCTCTTTACCATGTGATCAGCCATGCCCAATCACGGCTGGTCACAGTGTAAACAGGAAGAGCCGTTTATCGGCTTTTCCACTACTCGCGTCTTCAGACGCGAGTAGTGGAGAGCCGATCAGCTGCTCTCCTGACAGGTGGGGTCTGTCCTGAGTGTTTATCAGCACCCCCCTAGGATTGCCACCCTAGACCACCAGGGAACCCACCTGGGAGAGCCCACCCAGGGAAATGACCAGGGAGCTGAGCCTGACCACCAGGGAGCTGAGCCTGACCACCAGGAAGCCAATCCTAGACCGCCAGGGAGCCAATCTTAGACCACCAGGTAAGGGGGACAGTGCCAACTTCAGATGCCACCCTAGACCACCAGGGAATGGGAACCTTTTAGTGCATCTGTCATTGCCGCCCAACAGTAACTACCAGTGCCCCCTATCAGTGCCCACCAATGCCACCTATCAGTGCCCACCAGTGCCACCTACCAGTGGCCATCAGTGCAACCTATCAGTGCCACCTATCAGTGTTGCCTATGAGTGTCCATCAGTGCTGCATATAAGTGCCCGTCAGTGCTGCATATCAGTGCCACCTATCAGTGCCCATCAGTGCTGCTTATCAGTGCCGCCTATCAATGCCCATCATTACTGAATATAAGTGCCTCATCATCAGTGCCCGTCACTGCTGCCTCATCAGTGCCAATCAGTACTGCCTCATAAGTGCCCGTCAGTGTAGCCTCATCAGTGCCTATCAGTGATGGAGAAAATGTACTCATTTACAAAGTTTTGTAACAGAAACAGAGAAAAACTTTTTTTTTTCAAAATTTTCGGTCTTTTGTAGCTCAAAAAATAAAAACCGCAGGGTGATCAAATACCACCAAAAGAAAGCTCTCTTTTGGGAAAATGATAAAAACCCTGGGTACAGCCTTGCACGACTGCGCAATTGTCATTCAAAGTGCAACAGCACTGAAAGCTGAAAATTGGTCTGGTAGGGAAATGTTCTAAGTGCCTGGCACTGAAGTGGTTAAATGTCCACTGTCCCCCTTTACATCACAGCACTCCCACCTTACATCAGAGACCTACACCCTTTACATCAGCCCCCTTCCATGCATCCCAGTCCCCTTCACAGCTCCCCTTCCTTGCACCTCAGTCCCCTTTGCAGCCCCCTCTTACTTGCATCCCAGTCCCCTTCACAGACCCCTTCCTTGCACCCCAGTCCACATCACAGCCCCCTTCCTTGCACCTCACTCTCCTTTACAGCCCCCCTTACTTGCACCTCAGTCCCCTTCACAGCCCCCCTTCTTTGCACCCCAGTCCCTTTTACAGCCCTTACAGCCCCACCTTACTTGCATCTCAGTCCCCTTCACAGCCGCCTTCATTTTTCTTCCAAAAAGTTTATTAAATTGTTGAGTAGAACATACATATGGCATGAAATGTTACAATCCTGACAATAGGTATACAAATACGGCAGTCAAGCCGCCTTCATAGCCTACCTTTACTTGCATCTCAGTCCCCCCTTACTTGCATCTCAGTCCCCTTCATAGCCCTCTCCTTGTATTCCAGTCCCCTTCACAGCCCCCCTTCCTAGCACCCCAGTCTCATTTACAGCCCCCCTTTACTTGTATCTCAGTCCCCTTCACAGCCCCCCTCCTTTTATCCCAGTCCTCTTCACAGCCCCCCTCTTTTTATCCCAGTCCTCTTCACAGCCCCCATTAATAGCACCCCAGTCCCCTTTACAGCCCCCCTTTATTTGCATCTCAGTCCCCCCTTACTTGCATCACAGTCCCCTTCACAACCCCCCTTCCTGGCACCCCAGTTTACTTTACAGCCCCCCTTCCTTGCACCATAGTCCCCTTTACAGTCCCTTACTTTCATCTCAGGCCCCTTCACCCCACCCCACCCTTCATTGTGTCCAAGTCCCCTTCACAGCACCACCACCCCCTTTTTTTGTATACTGTTCCCCATTACCCCTTTACAGCCCCTCTTCCGTCCCTGCAATCCTCCTCCAATGTTTGCGATCCTACCTTACACAGCAGGCAGAAGGCATGGCATGTCCGGAGAGAGGGCGGGACATGCTTTTCATATTAACAGGCAGGTGATTGGTTGCTAGGACTGCTCAGCATCCTAACAATAAATCACTGGTTTGTTAACGTGAAAGGATGTCCCGCCCTCTGTCCGGACATGCCGTGCCTTCTGCATGCCCAGGCGGCTAAGTGGTGGAGCTGCGGTCCAGGTAGGATTACCTTGCAGTCTGCTTTTGGCCTGCAGTCCACCATTTAGTGATGCCTGCCCTATACTCTATATAACAACAAATCTGGCAATACCTTACTCGTAACCACTCTACTCAAAAGGGTATCTCATTAATCTACTCTGTCCTTAACCAGAAGAGGCTTTTCCTTAAATCCAAACCTTTTATACAGTGAGAAACAGATCTGGGGTCCTCCTACACTGAACGTCAGTGGACAAGAGCCCTCCAATCCATGTATAAATCTACAGCCAGTGTCTCACTCTGGGAACTTTCCCAAAAAATGTATCTCAGATGGTACCTAACTCCCACCAGGCTAGACAAATTTCAACACCAAATGTCCCCTTTATGTTGGAGACATTGTGGAAAAGTAGGGGACAAACAGTCAGGTCCATAAATATTGGGACATCGACGCAATTCTAATCTTTTTGGCTCTATACACCACAATGGATTTGAAATGAAACGAACAAGATGTGCTTTAACTACAGACTTTCAGCATTAATGTGAGGATATTAACATCCAAAGCAGGTGAACGGTGTAGGAATTACAACAGTTTGTATATGTGCCTCCCACTTTTTAAAGGGACCAAAAGTAATGGGACAATTGGCTGCTCAGCTGTTCCATGGCCAGGTGTGTGCTATTCCCTCATTATCCCATTTACAAGGAGCAGATAAAAGGTCCAGAGTTCATTTCAAGTGTGCTATTTGCATTTGGAATCTGTTGCTGTCAACTCTCAATATGAGATCCAAAGAGCTGTCACTATCAGTGAAGCAAGCCATCATTAGGCTGAAAAAAAAAAACAAACCCATCAGAGAGATAGCAAAAACATTAGGTGTAGCCAAGTCAACTGTTTGGAACATCCTTAAAAAGAAGCTTATGTGACCTTAACAGCTCAACTCAACAAGGAAATGATCTCTGCAGCAAGAGACCAAATTGAGTGTGTGCAGGAGGACTACTCTGACTGTCTTATCTGGGCTTGCCCAGAGAGACCCTGCGGAAGGGTCAGGATCTGTGCATACAGGATCAAAGAGCCTTTTTACACAATGCAGAGGATTAACCCATTAAGTTCCACAGTGAGTATAACAAGCATGCTATTCTGCATATACAGGCAGTTTTTACTGTTGTGGGTTTAGTTAACACTTTAATACTTAAACCACTTCAATACCAGGCCTATTTTTTGGACTTGGTGTTTGCAAGTTAAAACCACTCTTTTTTGCTATAAAATTACTTAAACCCCCAACCATTATATATTTTTTTCTAACACCCTAGAGAATAAAATGGCGGTCGTTGCCAAACTTTATGCCACACTGTATTTGCGCAGCGGTCTTACAAGCGTGTTTTTTTTTTTAATTCACTTTTTTGAGTGAAAAAATAAGACAACAGTAAAGTTAGCCCAGTTTTTTTCCATATTGTGAAAGATAATATTATGCGGAGTAAATTGATACCCAACATGTCATGTTTTGAAATTGCGCCCGCTCGCAGAATGGCGACAAACTTTGCAACCTAAAAATCTCCATTGGCGACGTTTAAAAATTTCTACAGGTTACTAGTTTTGACTCACAGAGGAGATCTAGTGCTAAACGTATTGCACTCGCTCTAACGATCACGGCGATACCTCACATGTTTGGTTTACACATCGTTTTCAGATGCGGGCGGGACTTACGTATGTGTTCACTTCTGCGCGCGAGCTCGCAAGGACGGGGCACTTAATTTTTTTTTTCTTATTTATTTTACTATTTTTTAATTTTACACCGTTCTTTTTTTTAAAAAAAATTTGATCACTTCTATTCCTATTACAAGAAATGTAAACATTCCTTGTAATAGAAAAAAGCATGCCAGGAACACTTAAATATGAGATCGGGGGTCAAAAAGACCTCAGATCTCATATTTACAGTTAAATGCAAAAGCAAATGTAAAAAATGGCAGTTAAAAAAAATGGGCCATTTAAGAGCATTGGGCGGAAGTGACTTGTGACGTCACTTCCACCCTGCAATGTTATGGAGCCGAGTGGGCAGCATCTTCCGCTCACTCAGCTTCCTGTGCAGGGGGGGGAATGGACCCTATAATCTCCGCCGCTGCCGACGGTCCCATAAGTGGCAGAGATGACGGGAAAGTGGCGGGAGGGGGGCACCTCTCCCGCCACCGATAAAAGTGATCTCACAGTGAATCCACCACTGAGACCACTTTTATCTGAAAGAGAATCGCCGGCTCTAAAGAACGGTATCTGAATGGTGCCTGTAGCTGAAGACACCATTCAGATATCGCCACTCAATATCAAGGTATGACATATGATGTCCTATGGTATTGAAGTGGTTAAACAATAACAGATAGAAATATAGTGCCAGGGGGGTCCCCTTAGTCTGCCTGTTAAGTGGCGCATCTGTGCCATGTATATAACCTTCCGCAACAAAACTGACATATACACAGAAAAAAAACTGAGCGTGTATAACAGTGTAAATTCTCTGTCCTCTCAAAATAACTCACACACAGCCATTAATGTCTAAACTGCTGGCAACAAAAGTGAGTACACCCCTGTGTGAAAATGTCCAAATTGGGCCCAAAGTGTCAATATTGTGTATGGCCACCATTATTTTTCAGCACGGCCTTAACCCTCTTGGGCATGACGTTCACCAGAGCTTCACAGGTTGCCACTGGATTACTCTTCCACTCCATCATGTAGACATCACAGAGCTGGTGGATGTTAGAGACCTTGGGCTCCTCCACCTTTTATTTGATGATGCCCCACAGATGCTCAATAGGGTTTAGGTCTGGAGACATGCTTGACCAGTTCATCACCTACAGTGGGAAGGTCCCACAATAAGGGTTTTGTGGCAGCAAAATTTTTAAAAGCTTGCTGCCACAAACCCCTTATTGGGGGACCTTCCCACTGCATGTTAATCTAGGGAAGGGCAGCACACCCTATCTCTCCATCAGTACCCACCTATTTATGCGACCAGTTCATGACCTTTACCATTAGCTTCTTTAGCAAGGCAGTGGTCATCTTGGAGGTGTGTTTGGGGTCCTTATCATGTTGGAATACTGGCGGCCCAGTCTCCAAAGGGAGAGGATCATGCTCTGCTTCAGTATGTCACAGTACATGGTGGCATTCATAGTTCCCTCAATGAACTGTAGCTCCCCAGTGCAGCACTCATGAAGCCTCAGACCATGACACTCCCACCACCATGCTTGACTGTAGGCAAGACAAACTTGTCTTTGTACTCCTCACCTGGTTGCCGCCACACGATTGACACCATCTGAACCAAATAAGTTTATCTCAGTCTCATTATACCACACAACATGTTTCCAGTAATCCATGTCCTTAGTCTACTTGTCTCCAGCAAACTGTTTGCAGGCTTTCATGTGCATCATGTTTAAAAGAGACTTCCTTCTGAGACGACAGCCATGCAGACAATTTTGATGCAGTGTGTGGCGTATGGTCTGAGCACTGACAGGCTGACCCCCCACCCCTTCAACATCTGCAGCAATGCTGGCAGCACTCATACATCTATTTCCCAAAGACAACCTCTGGATATGATGCTGAGCATGTGCACTCAACTTCTTTGGTCGACCATGGCGAGGCCTATACTGAGTGGAACCTGTCCTGCTAAACCGCTGTATGATCTTGACCACAACTCAGTTTCAGGGTCTTGGCAATCTTATTAAGATATAATATAATAATAACATTTTTTTTTTTTTCAGATCCTCAGAGAGTTCTTTCCCATGAGGTGCCATGTTGAACTTCTAGTGACCAGTATGAGAGAGTAAGAGCGATAACACCATATTTAACACTCCTGTTCCCCATTTACACCTGAGACCTTGTAACACTAACAAGTCGCATGACGCTGGGGAGGGAAAATGGCTAATTGGGCCCAATTTGGACATATTTTTACTTAGGGGTGTACTCACTTTTTTTTTTTTTTTTTAGGGGTGTACTCACTTTTGTTGCCAGTGGTTCAGACATTAATGGCTGTGTGTTGAGTTATTTTGAAGGGACAGCAATTTACACTATTATACAAGCTGTACACTCACTACTTTACATTGTAGCAAAGTGTAATTTCTTCATTGTTGTCACATGAAAAGATTTAATAAAATATTTACAAAAATGTAACTTATTTACTTATGTAAACTGATTTTCCCTTCAACTTTTCTTTACTTTGTAAACAAGGGCTTGGAGAGCCAGTCTGTGCGATGAGGCCACAATTTAGTGCACTCGGATTAGAGATTTTTGGATAAATTCTGGTATCTCTTTGGTAGAATTTGGATGGACTTTGGGTGGAAATAACAAATGTTTGCACCATAGTGAGCAACTAAAAAACAATCAAGAGTGAATAAGAGATTCACTCATTGAAGCGGTCATTGGAGACACTTCGGTACTTGAAACATTTATTGAAAAAATGTGACAAGCTGCACAAAAAAATATTAAAATTTTGAGTGACTTTCAATAATAAAAATACAAAGTTGTCTTGGACAGGGGGTAGACACAGCTGCTCACACACCTCATCTCATTCATCCAAACACACAGTTCCTATTGTTAGCGATCATAACTGATCTGGGGGTTCCAGGGAGCTGTGTTCCAGATGACTGGGTGTAGATAGGCTAGTACTTGCTTCCTCTGCATTTGGTGGACGTGTCCCAAATAACAGCTTATTGGACAGAGATACAACGCTTGATCACCCAGAATACAACATACCAGATAGACCTCACCCCAGAACAAGTGCTTCTTCACCACACTTCAATTCCGTATACATGATACAAGCGATCCCTCTCATTGCACCTTTTAAATGCGGCAAAAATGATGCTTCCTACTCACTGGAAATCCTCAGACCCACCGATCATTCAGGAGTGGTTTAGAAGAATTAATAAAATAGAAGAATTAGAAGACCTTATCCACCAAGCACACGAGACATCACATATATTTCGCACGACTTGGGCATGCTGGCACCACTTTAAAACCTCAGAGGAATATAAATTGTTAACAAAAGCAAAATGAATAATTGCCCGGCCCCTCTTGTAATACAGAGAGGTAAAACGAATACAACTCACGAACCCCACATATGGCTATGGGTTTCGCGAAAGAAACCCCTATCAGTGGTTGAGAACCTCCCCCTGTTTGACTGAGGCTCCCCCCAACATCTCGCATCCCGACTTAGGATCAGCAGAACTTTCCCTTCATTCCCATATGATTAGCCCACACAAACCAGATGCATATGGAACTGAGCAGCTCTTTGACCACTCCCCGAATTACCATCAAGCTTATGAAGAAGAGAATAGTAATAGTAAATCACATTTATAGCTGACACACCTACATCTGGGGAAAACAAAAGTTTAGTCTTAATGTCCTTCAGGTCCTAATCGGCAATGTAGGTCGGGAGTCAACTACGCACTTGCTTCCTTTGCACTTTTACCCTTTATATTGGGAACTAAGTTTGTAACAGGGTGGCCTTTACACACTTTATTATCCTAGACGGCGAATGTAGCGATGACATACAAATAACTAAAGCTTCATTGGGATTGTGGTTGGGTTGAGAGGAGGCAGAGGGAGGACTCAGAGTCGCTTGGGTCGGCCGTGCGCCCCTACCCAGACACAATGATCCCAATTGGGATGTCTGGGTGGTCTGGAGGCGCTGGGGTGGGTCTCCTGAGGCGGCGAGGAGCTCCTTCCTTGTATTTAGATAACCTCCCTCACCAACCAGCAATCCCTTTCTAATGAGGAACGACGCCTAAGGAGTCCGTGTTAATGTTTAATGACTTTTCAAACTATCCAGTTGAAAGTATGTATGTGAAGTAATAAACTACTTTTTAGTCTATGCATCTCTTATGTTAAAACTGTGATTCTAAAAGCAATGTTCCTCATCTTCTTTTCTTTATATGTATCCTGTGAAATATTTCAATAAAAATATTTGAACAAAAAGGAAGCAGACAACTGCCTAGGGAGGTATTGGTTGTGTAGAGGAAAGGAGACATGAACTCCAGCAAATAATCATAAAACAAGAGACAGTGTGTTACATCCCTGCTGGCAAAGAGAGGGGAAAGGTAAGTAGAGCAAGAGAAAAAAAAAGGGGGCAGGGAAGGAGGGGGGGGAGGAACAGGAAGATGGATTGGGAAGAAAGCAGCGTCTACCAACATGACAAATATAGTATAGGCCAGGGTTTCTCAACCAGGGTTCCATGGATCCCTAGGGTTCCTACAGAGGTTGCTAGGGTTTCCTTCAGCAATGCGCAAATTCTGCTTCTCAGTTAAGTTCATACTAACACCGTTCAGCTGTTTGGCTATCTGTAAGGGGGTAATTCCTCCCAATGACCACAAGTGTAAGGAGCATTCTTCCCACTGACCATCACACTTATGTATTATGAGTTGAGGATATAGCCATTTTTAGCAGGGGTTCCCTGAGACTGGAAAGTTATTTCAAGGGTTCCTCTGTGTTGAAAAGGTTGAGAAAGGCTGGTATAGATAGACACCAACAGGTGGTGATTAGAGCTGAGCGAACTTCTAGAAGTCCGGGTTCTGCTGGTTCGGCCGAACTTCGGGACAAAGTCCGGGTTCGGGTCCGGACAGAACCCGAACTTTGTCCCGGACCCCGAACCCCACTGAAATCAATGGAGACTCGGACTTTTAGGTACAAAAAATGTTGTAAAGTAGTCCTGGAAGGTCCTAGAGGTCTGCAAAAGGAAGGAAATGTGGGTAAGGGTGGGACAAGTGACCTACAAAGAAATGGGGACAGGGAAATAACTTTAAATATTTTTAAAAAAATAAAAACATCAAAAATGCAAAAATGGAGATCATCTTCAAAATGGGTCTGAAAAGTATTAATTAACATTAGATGCCATAGAACTGTTCTAAAATCATCTTCAAACTGTGTCAAAAAAGTATAAATAAGCCGGGAGTACCCATATCACTGTTCTGCAAAATGTGTGTATCACTTTAAATGAAACCGGGAATCAGTGCACATCTCTTCTGCACAATTATTTCAAGTCTGTGTGTCACTTTAAATCAAACCGTCAATCATTGCACATCTTTTATTCACACTTCTTTTTAAAGTCTGTGTCACTTTAAATGAAACCGTCAATCATTGCACATCTCTTCTGCACAATTATTTCAAGTCTGTGTGTCACTTTAAATCAAACCGTCAATCATTGCACATCTTTTATTCACACTTCTTTTTAAAATGTGTGTATCACTTTAAATGAAACCATCAAT
>BLSH010376094.1:263951-285726 GCA_018402905.1 Glandirana rugosa
GAGATTGCCTCCCCCTTTCCCTTCAAAATAACTCTAATAGTTAGTAGGCTTAGGTCAGAAATTCACTTTTTCTCGCCGTACCCAAAACAAAAGACTCTGTCTCTCCTCGATCTCTTTGTAAATATATTGTTACTCTAAACCGGAAACAGAGACCCTCTCCTCTATGTCTATACAAGTTTGACACATCAATCTCCCACCTCTCACTCCCGTATCATAACACTATTTTTTAAGGACTAATCTCTCATTAATACTTCAAGACACAACCCCTCTAATATAGGTCTGAATTCCCGAAGTTTCCTAACCTTCTATAATAAAACCCTATCCCTGAAGTTACATGAATCCGGTACATATTGAAAAGCAAGGGTCCCAACACTGAACCTTGGGGTACACCACTGATAACCTTAGACCATTCAGAATAAGAATCATTAACCACTACTCTCTGAATTCGGTCTTTTAGCTTTTGGATCAATCATGGCCTAAGTACATTGAAGTCCCTATCCCAAAATAATATCTTCCAATCCTTTGAAGCCCTTAAGTCTGGATATAATCTCCCCAACACAGAACTTCATAATTACTCTCTAATCAGGAATTTTTTATCACAATACTATGCCCTCACTCTCCACCCTCTAACTACACAGTTTGAACATATCTGTATCTCCTCTCCCAGAGACAAAGGCCAAATCTCATTGTTATATAAATGTTTCTCTAGCTCCTCTCTGTCTCAGAAAACAAAACCCATGCCGCTCTTTTTCACTTAAAGACTGGATTCGGATGATTGATAATCTCAATAAAACTTCCCTTTCCCCCTCCGTTAGAGAATCTCCTCTAAAATTATTAACTAGATGGTACATGACCCCCACGAAAATACATCTATACTACCCCTCTTCCCCTCCGAACTGTTTCAGGGGATGCAAACGCCTAGGTTCCTTCCGCCATCTATTCAGGGATTGCGATTTGCTTAAGCCTATATGGTGTCAAGTCTCTAATTTAATTTCTAAGCTTGCAGACAATCCTATCATTCTCACCCCGCATATATGCCTCCTTTTCTCAAACATCCCAGATTTATCCAAACCCTGTAATAGGTTAATACATACTCTTATAAATTCTATCCACTGGATGATTGCATGTAATTGGCATTCCCCCACACTCCCATGGAATCAGGTCGTGACCAGAATGTCCTCTGTTAGACTCATGGAAAGAATATACCACACCCTTAACGATACCATGATTGCGTATGAGCAGAAATGGGAAATATGGGACAAAATGTTTGAATAACTGGTATATTTTATAATAATAGAACACATTTTATTATCACATCTGCCTTATTCCTTGTTTAGCCTTACCTTTTTTTTTATGTACCAATGCATCTTCTTATGTCATTTCATGTTTTTTTTTTGTTCTCTTTTTTTTATATATATATCTCCATTGTAATGATTACTTATGTTTATATGATTTGTTTGTATTTACCTTCCAATAAAATCTTTTGTAAACAAAAAAAAAAGGGAAAGGTGTAGTCCAAGAAAAACAGATGAGTTATTTTTGGATAAACAGAAATCTGAAGATGAATTGACGGTTCTTGTAACTAATGATGCCCACAGACAACCCACGGCGCCCCCTCCAGTGCAGTCTTCCCCTAAACAAGACTCACCAACTGGGGTCCCCCAGGTGCAGGACAATGTCCTATATCCAAACTTGAATCGTAGCTTCACGCAGGCCCAAGAAATTGTAAACAGAGTACTTGAGACACTGTGTATAGGACAAAGTCCTGCAAAACAGGAGATGCCAACTCATTTAGATCCACCGCCCGGCTATGAAGTAACGATCCCGGGTACTAGTCAGGTATATCCATACCAAACTAGGTCTCGGGGCCCCCCAGTATCAATGACACCCCTTAGTCCTATTAAAAATGACCCTAAGGTAGAGGAACTTGTGTCTGATGTACAAACATACACAATTATCTACCAGGTCAGAATGATGCACAGGGCCAACCAATGGATCCTTATGTCCTAGTCTATAGACCTTGGACAATGGAAGATGTAAAGAAAGCAGTTCAAGGTATTCCACATCCAAAGGATAATTTGGCAGAATTTATGGTCGGTGTGGCAAATTTGCGAGCTAGTTACAACCTATTTGGTGTGGAAATGGAGCAGGCCTTGAGGTACCTCATGGGTTGTGAGTACCATCTTATAGCTGGTAACTTCAACCCTCGGACGGCACAGGGAGTAACTCTCGCCCATGATAGTGCTGCTTTGGATGTTCAAGTTCAAGCAGTTTTGGATACAGCCCAGGGGAGATACCGGGTAAGGCCTGATTGTATGGTAATTAATCAATGTATTCAGAAGGATGATGAGGATTTTGATTCTTATAGTCCCTATGAACAGCAGTTGAAGAATGCATTATTGAAAGGAGTGTTGCCTCATATCTCCTCTTTTGTAACTAAACATATGGTTAATCACAGGACTTACAGATTGCAAGATTTTGTAGAATACGCTAGACAGGCGGAAAGGGTTTTCAGAAGTAAGAAAAAAGGTAAAAGGAATGTTGATACATACTATGAAGATGATGATGAGGAATGTATGTATGACAGTGGAAGGGGTAGGGGAAATAGAAGGAGATCCCCTATCATTGATTATGAGGGGAGGAAGGAGCGGAAGGAATGTTTCGATGCGGGGGGAAAGGACATTTTGCACGTGAATGTAAGACAGGACAAAAACGACAGAATGATGCATGACTAGGTGAATAAATGAAACCAGATTGTAGGGACCAGGGGGACTATGAGATGATAAATTTAAGTCATATAGGTCAAGTATTGTTTTCCAGTGAGCAGCCAGAAATTACCTTAAAGGTGGGAGGGTGAAAGTAAGATTCCTCTGTGACACAGGAGCTTGCCGATCGGTTATACAGCATCAAGATGCCCCCATATACAGAACAGACAAACATGTTTATGTAAGATCGGCTAATGGAGCAGTTACAAAAGAAGTAATGACTTCTCCCCTCCCTGTCTTTGATCAGGAGACAGGACAGCATCACAACCTCCCTTTTGTAATATCCAAACTTTGTCCTGTCAAACTATTGGGGAGGGATTTATTGAGACAATTACAAATTTGCCTTGTACCAGGGAAGAAAGGTATAAAGGTGACAAGGATGAAGACGCTAGAGCAGAAAAGACAAGACTTCTATTACTACTGTTTAACTGTGCAAGGACCACCAGTTATAGTCTTAAAAAGGTTGATCAGAGAGTATTCAGGAGAAGGGGAACCCCAGAAGCACACTCATTGTACAACATATTTTAAAAGAACACGGGGTCCCGATGAGAATTATGAGCAGGGATTTCTTCAGCAAGCAGATATTCAAATCACAAAAAGCTGGGAAACACACCACAAGGTGGCAAAGTGGTGATAAAGACTATATCATGGTATGCACGTAAGAGAAATTATAATGATAGAGTTTATATTTCTCCACAAACAGCTAAACGACGTCCAAACCACTTTCCACCTATAAACACCAACTCTGCTCCAGGTCAAAGACGTAATGACTCTGGTCCAGATACACATTTAGGTCACATCACCGCACAAGCACCCCAGATAATGCAGAATCAACCTTCTGTAAGATCTAAAACACAACAGACAAAAACCCCCTCAAAACCTCACGTCAAAAACATAACACCCCCTTGTACACAGTACACTTTACCAACACACAACATACCCCAATCTAGAAACCGTCAACTAGAAGGGGCTACCCAAACTACCTTGGACCCTCACCTGACACGTCTTACTAACACTTCTCCCCGTCCCCTTTAGACCCAATTTTATTGAATTCGAATCTCGACACGGACCTAATACAGAATTAAGTGTCATAAATTTGACTCCTTACCAACTTACTCCAGACCAAATGGAAGTCCTAAAGTTAGGACTCAATTTTTGTCCATCAATGAATATGAACAAGTATGAGATCATCAAGGATCTATACTTGTTCTCACGAAATTTGACCTACAAATTTCTATTTGATAAAGATCGGGTTAGAGGCATCAAGGACAAGGAAATCACTGAACAAACTAGGCAATTTTCTATGGCAGAATGTAGAGCCCTGCGAGATTTAATTCTACTACTTGATGAAAACTCATCGCAAATATCCTTAAGTACATCTCAGGAGTCCCAGGACTCAATAGAGAGATATGAATCCATTTACCCATTCAAATTTAAAAACAAGTCTCAGCGATTTCCTGACCTAACTACTAATACCAATATTTGGACATTCCTCACCGCTATGGTGAGTGATGTCAAAAGATTTAAAATTCCACACAATACCTCCAATTTAACACCTTCTCAAATAAGAGCTATTCAGTCGTTAAAAAGAACCCCTGACATTGTTATCAAGAATTCAGACAAGGGGGGTAATGTGGTCATATTGACCCAGTCACAGTATGAACAGATGTGTATGGATATATTAAAAAACAAAGACTGGTACCGTCCGTTGTCTGAATAAAAAATTGCAGGGTTCACAACTGAATATAGAGCGCTCATTCTAACGGCTCACCAAAATGGTATAATTGATCAACAGACTTATGACTTCTTAAATGTAAAAGAACCTAAGGAAGCAACTTTTTATGCACTACCTAAGGTCCATAAAAGGCTAGTCAATCCCCCAGGTAGGCCAATTATTTCAGGAGTGGGCTCCCTGTTGGAAAATGCCAGTGCCTTGGTGGATACTGCATTAATACCTCATGTCCTAACATTGCCATCCTATATCAGGGACACCATGGACTTCCTTACCCGCATTGAGGGCATGGTGGTCCCGCCGGGCTCCCTTCTCGTGACTTTGGATGTGGAGGCTGTGTACTCCAGCATCCCTCACGAGAAGGGAGTCAAGGCTGCCCACATGTTCCTACATGAGGTGGACCACAATTTTTGGAAATATGGGGACTTTGTGGTGTCATTACTGAAATTTATCCTCACACACAATTGGTTCTGCTTTATGAACACCCACTACCTCCAGATGCAGGGGGTTGCTATGGGGACCCGTTATGCACCCTCATATGCTAACCTGTATCTGGGGGGGTGGGAACGAGAAATACTAGCCGACGAACGACTGGGGCCATATATGGATCAAGAGCTCGTGTGGTATCGTTTTATAGACGATATATTCATGATATGGACCGGAGGAAGGGAGGACTTAATAAGATTTATTGATCAACTAAACATAAACAATTACAATCTCAAATTCACTTTAAATTTTCATACTCATATGATCACGTTTCTTGACCTGTCCATTTTTATAGACCGGCAGGGCTGCCTCGCTACGAGTCTCTTTCGCAAGGAGACATCAGGGAATACCATATTGCATGCCACAAGCGCACATCCAATGCATCTCAAACATAGCATTCCATATGCTCAATATTTGCGTCTACGTCGCAATTGTACGGACATAAATGATTTTGTGGTCCAGGCTGCCTCCTTGCGGGAGATACTCCGAGACAGAGGCTATAGTAAATCATTACTAAAGAGAGCTTTCCATAAGGCATTAACACAGGATCGGCAACAGTTAATCTATAAAACGAATCCCACTGTTCAATCAAAACCTAGACCAACAGTTAAATTAATTACTAAATTTTGCTCACAGCATGTTCAATTACGGCAACTGTTAAATAGGCACTGGCATCTCCTGACTGAGGATCCTATTCTGATGAAATATGTAAAAACTGATCCTGAGATTGTTTTCCGTAGAAATACATCTTTCAGAGATCAGCTTACCCATAGCCATTATAATCCCGCACGCACCTCCAGACTTGGTCGGGGAGGAGTGACACCCTGTGGAGCCTGTGATGTGTGCCCCTGGATATGGGAGGATACACACTACAGACTACCCAATGGAGAAAGTTTTCGCCCTAGATTTCAGGCTGACTGCAGTACATAGGGTGTAGTGTATTTGATGCTATGCCAATGCGGAGCCTTCTATGTTGGCAAAACCAGGCGACAATTATGACAAAGGATTGGGGACCATATCTATTATTCAGGTAACGGCAAAATGGTCACCCCTGTGAGTCGACATCTAGATTTATACCATAGGTTTGACACACGAGTAGTTAAATTTATGGTTCTAGAGACAATACCAGCAAATCCTAGAGGTGGCCCCTGGGATAAGATTATCCTTCAAAAAGAAACTTTTTGGATTGAACGCCTGGAGGCCATTAAGGCCCCAGGCTTGAACGAGGTTCTAACTTACAAACCTTTTCTGTGATAGAGTTCCATGTTCATGATGGACCGTGTTATTGGTGAGACCCAATTTTAGAAATGAATGGAGGGGGGTGGTGTGGTCTTTAAGGAGATGGGGGTCGAAAGCGACGGCTATGGGGGAAACCCAGGAGATCCCGCACTCCCTCAGTGCCGCGCTACTCCATCCCCATCTGTAATCATCTGTATGTAGTACAATCATATCATCCTTTGTATTTGCTGTCCTGATGACATCCTGGTGGGTGGCATGGGTGGGTCGAGACCCCCTATGTTGTGGTCTACCTTGGGCGCCTACTTACAGTACCATTGTCTCTGGCACACAGTGAGAAACTACATATAATATGTGGGGTTGTCCCAACATATAGTGTCCCATAATGTAGACTGAGTGTAGTGAATCAAGCACTCATTTTTTGCATATTAAAAGCAGGTTTGGTTTCCTGGATGGGATACAAGTTCCAACTTTGAACAATTACCACAATGAGAGGTACAGTTTTGTACTATGTTTAAATTGTTTTTGTCTTATGTACTATGTTGTTTTTACCCTTACATTGGCAGTTGTATTTGGCGTTGGTGGTTTTTTTTTTTTTTTTCTCCTCCTTTGGGTATACACCGGCTTCCTTCCACAACTCCCTCCTCCTGTCCAGTTATGCAGCCCTGGTAGCCTTGGGCCTAACGCTATAGGGCGAGTATGCGGCTGAAAGCGCCGTTAGTACCCGCCCCGCCATTTGGTCTGCAGTGATCAATGCCGGGGTTGGGGACTGCGGCGCGGAGGCCTCCCACCAGCAGGGGGAGGTCTCCACCGCTGTGGTGTGCGGGCTGTCCCGTCCCTGCCCTCTAGTCTGATGGGTGCCGCATCTCTTGGCGCTCCGATCACCTGGGAGGGGCGGGGTTTTTGGGGGCGATGCAGCGCATGCGCAGTGGATCAGCCGGGTTAATGGCGTCACACGCCGCCGAAAGTGCGGCGTGTTGATGGTAGACGCCATTAATTGGGACCGCGTGTGCCTTATAAAAGGTGGGTTCACAGCAGCTTGTAAGCAGGTTGGTGGCCCTTGAGGATACGTGTCTCTACATATATATTTTGACATCTGGTAAGTACTATGCTGGACGACAAGTCCGCTTGGCATATACTTATACAATGCAATAGTTTTTTCCATGCACTGGCTGGCTGATCCCTACTGATAGCAAAAAAACTTTTCTTATATAGCCCTCAGGACCCGGATCCAGTATCAAGTACTGAGTGGCTCTCATGAGGGTTTGATTATGGCAGCATATCCCTGCTAAAATATACTCTAGCTGCTCCATTAAGGCTATATCCACCCACCTCCGAATATATTATCCATTATCCATATCCGTGTAAAGAGACTGACCCTCTCTAGAAGATACTTTGGAAAACATCTCTAGCAGGTATTTACCACTTATATGTAAAAAACATACTTGATGCACGGGCCCTACTAGGACCTGCTCTATTATACAATGCTTTGGGGTCTAATACATGTATATACATACTTATGTCCTATACACTATGTGTTTGTACCACACACAGGCCCCCATATTTGCCTGGTGTGGCTTTGGGCCTTTAGGGGAGCATCAGGACCGGCCAGAGGGGAATTGGAAGAAGGTTGGGCACCACACTACTCCCCTGTGTGGTGGCTCCTATATACCCCAGGGGGGCTCCACCAAAGTTTTCAAATACAACCCCATGACACATATCATAAAATGTAAGTGATTGTCACTGAGCATATTTGTTGCAGCATATTATAGTCTATTATGTAACAGTGGATTGTATATCATACCCTGTATTTGTGCTTTACACATGTGCTTTTTGTCTTTTATCAGATTAATACTTTTCCAGCTCCAGATGAAGCGCCAAGTATATAAAGCGCGAAACTAGTTGAGCAAGCAGGAATATGTTTCTGCAATCTTGCCGTTGGGACCCAACCAGCGTAACCAAAATCAACCCTATATCATTTTTGTCTTAGATTCTTCTATAAGTTGATATATCGAGATATTGTGGGTATTAGGTTGCATTTGACACAGGTATCCCAGCAATCTGTAGTATTGCATGGTGGGCCCCTCTGGCTACCGACAAATTATGTGGTTGGTACTCACAGGGAACCACAGTACTCTTCACCCCGTAAGGGGTAATGTCTTGTAATACATATGATATATGAGATATATTTTTAAACTATGAAATTTTAAATGTCTTATGTCTAATTGGGGCATTCATATGCCAATTTCTGTAACAAATAAAGTTTATATATTTATATTATACCCAGTATGCCGTTAAAGTCCATTTTTTTCAAATTTAATATTACAACAAGCAGATATTAAATTGTTAATGGACAGGTTGTATTTGGGTCCTGATGGAACCATGGTGATGAGTGTGATATGTAGTCCCACCTTTAGAAAATTTTACAGGCAGCAAGTTTGTCCCCACATTTCACTCAGACGACCCACGGGGAAGTCTTGGGCATATTGTGGTGAGGAACTGACTAAATGGATGGGAATGATGCCTAAAGAATTGCAGAGGGCGGGAGTACAGGTTGTAGATGTAGAGCAAGAGGTGTTGGGCATACCTGAATGTTTTGTGTGGAAGGAGGATAAATGATTGGACATGTTGCTGACGGAGGAAGAAGAGGGAGAACTGGCCACTCTGCCCCTGACACTTTGGTCAGCCAGCAAAAGTGATGTTGGATTAATGAAAACTGTGGATGCAGTAGTCATAACTCCAAAAGGTTCCTTCCGCCCACTCAAAAGGCAATATCCACTGAAATTTGAAGCAGAAAAGGGAATAGAGGAATAGAACCTGTCCTGACTGAACTTATTACCAAGAGAATAGTGCTTGTGGCCCCAGATTCCCCTTGTAATACCCCTTTGTTTCCTGTTAAGAAACCCACTGGGGGATGGAGGTTGGTCCAGGACCTACAAGAGGTCAACAAAGCAGTGATCCCAAGGGCACCCACCGTACCAGATCCCTCCACCCTGTTGAACTTGGTTCCACCAAGTTCTGTGTATTTTTCTGTTATAGACCTGTCAAATGCATTTTTCAGTATACACGTGCACAAGGACAGCCAGTTTTGGTTTGCATTTACATACAAGGGCAAAAGGTATACCTTCACTAAGCTACCGCAAGGCTATTGTGGAAGTCTGACAATTTCTCTACCGAAATTGCAAAAAATATGTCCCTCTTCATACCATCAGAGGGCAGTACAATTCTATTATATGTAGATGATATTCTAGTTGCTTCATCAGCTGAGGGAGTGTGTAAAAGAGATACACTGGCATTGCTGGCATTTCTAGCCACACAGGGACATAAGGTTAGCAAATCCAAATTGCAGTTGTGGAAGAAGGAAGTGAAGTATCTGGGGTATTTAATAACTCAACAAGGACGGGCCTTGGACCAGATTAGGAAACAGGGCATAAATGCCCCCAAGCCCATTACAAAGAAGCAGATGATGGCCTTTATGGGAACAATTAATTATTGTAGAAGTTGGGTGCCTAATTTTGCAGAAGCTGTTAAACCCTTACACCAGTTGATGTATGAAATGCACCTCGCCCCAGCCTCAAGACTGTCACAGACAACAGAGGCTGATGCTGCCTTTAATAATATCAAGCAAATTATAGCTAGCACTGCAATGTTAGCACTACCAAATTACACTAAAACATTTGTACAGATGGTAGACTGTAAAAATGGTTTCATGACCTCTGTCCTCACACAGGAGTATGGGCGAAAACAATGTCCCCTAGCTTATTATTCTACATCACTTGACCCTGTAGCCCATAGTCTTCCCCATTGCGTGCAAGTAGTGGTAGCCTCCATGGCGATACAAGCCTCAGCAGCTATTGTATTGTTTCACCCTTTGGTCTTGAAGGTACCTCATGCGGTTTCAGTAATTCTACTACAAGACAAAATCTCCTTTTTGTCACCAGCTAGACATCTGGCCTGTATAACTACAGTTTTGAGTCAGCCGCACCTCGCTGTTGAAAGGTGTACTACCTTAAACCCTGCAACCCTCCTGCCAGACTCCAATGATGGTGAACCACATGAATGTCTGGAAACCATTCATCAAAATAATCTTCCAAGGGCTGATCTGAAAGATAACCCGCTCCCCACAGTGGACTTAGAATTATTTGTAGATGGATCTGCCAGTAGGAATGACCTGGGACAAAATCAAGTGGGTTATGCAGTAGTGACCCAGGATCAGACATTGACTAGTGGTTCGCTACCAAGTCATTATTCAGCACAAGCAGCAGAACTTGTGGCTCTTATTGAAGCCTGCAAGGTAGGAGAAAATAAAAGGGTAAACATATACACTGACAGTCAATATGCCTTTTCAACAGTACATGTGTTTGCACAACAGTGGAAGAATAGGGGAATGGTGACCTCTACAGGGAAACCTATCACACATAAGGATTTAATTTTACAATTGTTAGAAGCAATACAGAAACCCACACAGGTAGCTATCTGTAAATGTGCAGCACATACAAAAAAGGACACTGTTTCACAAAATAATGATAAGGCAGATCAGGCAGCAAAGCAAGCCGCCACCAAAGCACCACTTAACCCACTTTACACTCTGGAGACAGAGATTATTGCCTATATAGACCATGAGATTTTGAAAATAATGCAAGAACAATCCCCTGAAACAGAAAAACAAAAGTGGAAACACAAGGGTGGTACAAGGGAGGGTGACCTATGGTTAGGCCCAGATTCTAAACCAATCCTGCCTAGCAGTTTGTTCCGGTATGCAGCTCTTTTGAGCCATGGGGTAAACCGTGTCTCAACCAAAGGGATGGTATCCCTAGTTGAGAAGACATTTACTGTGTATGGATTCTCAAATTACTCAAAAAAATTTTGTGCACAGTGCACAGTCTGTGCTAAAATGAACCCACAAGGGAATTTCAAAATTCCACAGGGACAGCTTCCAGACCCTCCATATCCATTCCACACCATTTGCATGGACTTTATTGAACTGACAAAGGTAGAGAACAAAAGGTTTTGTCTGACTATAGTGGACATGTATTCAAAATGGACCGAGGCATTTCCCCTGACACACCCAGATGCAAGGTCAGTGGCAGAGTGCCTAGTAAGGGAAATCTTCCCTAGGTTCGGACTACTGACAATAATATACAGTGACAATGGCAGTCATTTTGTAAACCAAGTGATAACAGACATAGCCATAGCACTTCAGATAAACCTTAAGAATCATTGCTTATATCACCCCCAATCTGGAGGGTTAGTGGAAAGGCATAATGGTATATTGAAAAACAAGCTAGCAAAAGTGTTGCAGGAAACAGGAAAAAATTGGTTATTTTGCCTCCCGTTGACCGTGCAAAACATGAGAATTATACCAACCAAAGCCCTTTTGAGATTTTTTTGGTAGGCCTTATACTCTACCACAGTTTGGTCAGTACGAACCAAGTGAGGGAGAAAGAACACTGGCAGAATATATGAGGAGAGCGTTATTGTCCAAACCTGTTCTCTCTGCTAATTCATCCCCAGGTATCCCATCAGAAGGTGAAAGACCCATTCTTGTGGAACCAGGAGATTGGATCTGGATAAAGGTGCACAAAAGGAAGAACCGGGCATCCACCTGATGGGAAGGACCCTATAAGGCACTCTTAACCACACCTAACGCTGTCAAAAATGCTGAAAGGAATACTTGGATACACATCACACAGTGTAAGAAGGCCTTAGGCCTGACAGTAAGCAAAAATCCAGACCGTGACATCCCCAAAGGCCGCAGAGTGTCCCCAAAATCATTAGACCAGAAAACAAACCTATGTGAGTGAATGTTGTGAATGGAGGTACATCTCTTCTTTTAAATAAAGGAATTCACATCCTGGAAGGAGAGACCACCTCCCTCCTACAAGAGGTGAAAGTAACACTGTGAACTCAACACATAGGGATAGGTAAATAGGAGGTGACCATGATTTCTCTGCTGTCCCCGGGATACCACAAAACCCCTCAAGGAACGTTCCTGATTATTGCTTGTACCTTATTCGCCGTGGGTCTTGGCACCTATTGGCTCTGGGAGACTTTGAATTTGAGAGAAAGAATGTCAGATCTCTCTAAGAGGAGGATGAAAAGGTTGACTGCAGGTGATGATTTAGGGGTGGGGTGTACAAGAAACACCAGTGTTGACTACGGAGGCTTCAAACCAGACCATAGTGTTTGCCTTAACAAAGAGCCAGGTGTTCGACCCAACAAAAGTTACTTATGACCTTGGGGCCTATAATATATATATGTGTGGGAAGGTTAAGGCATGTGGTGACTGGGAGAATGTATGGTGGACAACAGACCCCCACAAGTGGGAGATTAGTCCGGCTAGGATTCCACCAGATGACATAAGCACCTATCAGAGGATCTCCTTAGCGAAGGGATGCCACGGGAACATTATCCTCACAATAAAGAACCCAGAGGTCAAAGACAGTGGAGTATATAGGTTGGGAATAACTATGTCAGGGACGGATCCCTGGGCTGAAGTCAAACTCCAGATAAACCCTTCCCAAAGTGTCCCTGCCAGCACCATGGGCAACTCACTCCCGAGGTTGGAGATCGACAGGACAACAAGGTAGTTGGGGTAGTAATATATCCAGAAGATAGATTGAGCATAGAGACTGGCTACTCTGACAAGAATGAATGGTTGGAATGGATGAAGTTTACAGCCAATTCTACTAATGCCTTTGACTGTGTTGTGTGCACCAGCGGAAGACCAAGGCTAGCGACTGTTCCAGTTCCCCAGTTTTCAATATGACATGTATCTTATTGATGATGCAAGGTAAAGCAGATATTGAGGTTTGCAAAACAGAAATCAATAAATTTCCTGTTACTAAAATGAAAACCAAGCCAGTAGGTGTGACAGTCTATAAGGGGAATTACACTTGTTTTAATAATACCCTTAAACTGGCTTTGCATGAATTTAGATATTGCACGACTACATATCAGGTCAGAAGTGATGGAAGCTTCCCAGACTCACTGTTTACCAATCGAACACAAGCTCTAGCAGACACTAGGTGGTTGTGCGGAGACAATAAGCTAAGGCCTTTATTGGGCTCAAATTGGGCTGGGACGTGCACGCTAGTGAAGGTGGTTCCAGGGGGAAGTTTTGATAGATCAGTATACATAGATGCTATAGGCGTATCGAGAGGCGCCCCAGACAAATTTAAAGCAAGAAACCAAGTAGCAGCAGGTTTCGAATCATTTTATCTGTTTATATCTGTAAATAGAAATACTGATTGGATAAACTATATATAATACAATCAGCAGCACTTTGTTAACTACACACGAGATGCAGTCAAAGGCCTTGCCGAGCAGCTTGATGCCACCTCGCTGACAGCCTGGCAGAATAGAATCTCCTTGGACATGCTCCTGGCTGAGAGGGGAGGGGTCTGTATAATGTTTGGCACCACGTGTTGCACGTTCATCCCTAATAACACTGCCCCAGATGGAAACGTCACCCGAGCATTTGAAGGGCTTGGAGATGCTGTCTCAGGAGTTGGCAGAAAATAGCGGGATCGAGGACCCCTTGAATGGAACACTGGTTCAGCAAGTGGGGCAAGAATTTGACCACCTTAGCCACCGCATTTGCGGTGGTACTGTCAGTATTATTATGCGTAGGCTGCTGTCTGGTACCATGCATGAAGGGACTCATCTCGAGGGTGGCAGATAAAGCTGCGAGTGATGTAATGTATACAGCTCTGTCCATGCCAGACCCTGACTTATATGATAGACCAGGGTTAGCCACACTGCCTGTATGAGAGAGTAATGCTGTTTTTATGAAAGTCCCCACCGAAGCAGGCAAAGACTTCTGGGGTGGGAGCTTGAGTAAGAATCTACATTTTGTAGGTTCAACAGGAGGGGAATGTTGGAAGAATGGGCTAAGTCAGGAATCTTTCATTAAAATGTAGCTAGAGTAATGCTTTATGTGAACCTACAAAATTTTGATTTATAATGTACTAATGAATGTGTTTACCCGAGACGAGAAAACATCTGGTGACGGGGGAGACGGTTTCATTATTGTTTCTATTCCTGAGAAAACAAAACTTTTGGATATGTAATGATATGAACTACTCCCTTTTGGCTTCAAGATGTACTTTTTATCAAGAACCAGTTTAAACTAGAACTGTCATGGCGCTGCCCATGTATCGTTTCACTTTCTATCAGTCACATGTGAAAACCACCCATTTACCTGCTTGATTGCTAACAGAAGATATGGACGTTGATTGGGTTGATTATATGATCATCCCTAGGTTACAACCCAGAACACACCTATGCCTTATGCATATTCATTACTATAAAAAAGCTTAAGCCCTTGCTTTCAGTAGGATTGCACGTAGGCAGACTGAGCTACCTGTTTGTACCGTGACTTCTCCATGCGCATGTAATAAAGCGAATCTACTTGTTTTCCTACAATCACCGGTGTACAGCCTGAAGTTTTTCCAACATCAGCAAACTGGAAACAATCAGCAAATTGGGATACACAGGTCCTGGGTGTGATCTTCAATCAATGGAACACCGGCACTTGCTGTAAACTGCGAACTGGAAACACTGGCATGCGCTATAATCTCCAAACTGGGAACACTGGCACTTGCTATATTTTACAAACTGAAAACACTGGCTCTTGCCAAAAATGCACACTGGGATGTACTGCAATGTGATCTTTAAACTGGGAAACACTGTATTGTGATCTGCAAACTGGGACACACTGCACTGATCTGCAAACTGGGATGAACTTCTTTGATCTGAAGACCGGGACACTCTTAGCACTCATTTGAAAACTGGCACTGACTATGATCAGAACTCCCACTCTTCCTTTGTCAGCTCTATGCATGTGGGAGGAAGAGGATAGCTATCTAATCATTGCAGACAGTGTTTACACTTGTAATCACCGTGCTTGTTCTGTGATCTGCACAGTGTGATCAAAGTACAGAGATCCTGATGCAAACTGCAGTCATTGTACACATTTTGCGATCACTGTGATTCTTCAAGGTTGGAGACTGTATGTTAGAGGGCATCTGTTGTTTTAAAACAGCATTTTTTTATTAGTGAACTTGCACAGTGAACTCTGACCGCAGTATCCCTTGGACAGGGCAGATCTGAAAAATGATACAGAGCCAATGGGAGTGATACTGTACCTTTTCTGTGATCTGCACTGCCCAATGGAGTACATTGCTAGTGTGCCCACTAGGGGCCACACAAGAGCAATAATAAAAAAATACATTTTCAAATGATGGACCACCCTCTAACATCAATCCACTTTCTGTTTATGTGCAGAGGGTGAATGGAAGGCGATCAACTTCAAGACCGGACTGTTTCATCCCTTTTCTGCCCATGCTATTTTCCAGTTTTCAGTGCTGTCACACTTTGAATAACAATTACTTGTCATGCAACACAATACCCAAATTAAATTTATATCAGATTGGGTTATATTTTTGCTATACACACAATTGTTAAAAAAATCAACAAACTTAAAGTATAACTAAAGGAAAAACTTTTTTTTTTTGTTTTGGATAGAGTGGATAGGGATTAGAGCAATTTTCATATTTTATTGTTTTCTGTGCCCCCATTAGGGAGATTCACCCTCTCATTGAAAGTGAAGGTGAAGGTACAGTAAAATAAAATCCCAAATGTTGGGTTGTCCCAAGAAAAGTAAGGTGACAAGGGGATCCCCAAGGAATGCCCTTAATTTGCAGGAATTTTCTCTCACTTCCTGTTTGGCTTTGGGACAGAAAGGGAAGGAAAATCTCCACAGTGTAACATAGATGGTGAAAAATGGGGTTATTTGCTCTATCCAAAATCCATCCCTTGCTCTATCCAAAACGAAAAAAAAAAAACTTTTCCCTATATTGCTACTTTAAAAATACCTATCAACTTCATTCAATTGGCAAAGCCGTCTTATACATAGATCATATACCGAGATTGGTGCAGTGCAACATGTTTGACAGTTAAGCTTACCATGGGACATTGGGGAGTTGGTATGATGTACTGTGATGCATACGATGTAATACTGTACAATTGAAAGGACTATTGAGTTAAAACATTGATTTTAGCAGTCAAATGTAATAATGAATGAAAGTGTATATGGTATTTGATTAAAAATATCAGGACTATGAGGCAATTATATACAGCTGTGCTCATAAGTTTACATACCCTAGCAGAATTTATGATTTCTTGGCCATTTTTCAGAGAATATGAATGATAACACAAAAACTTTCTTTCACTTATGGTTAGTGTTTGGCTAAAACCATTTATTATCAATTAACTGTGTTTACTCTTTTTAAATCTTAATGACAACAGAAACTACCCAAATGACCCTGATCAAAAGTTTACATACCCAGTATACATACAATATACATACAATGTACACACAGTATATACACACCCAGTATACACACACACACACATACATACATACATACAGTATGCATATATACACACTGCAAAAGTCGGAAATAAGGAAGAACATTTTAAATAATAATAGCTTATTATAATTTATAATAAGTTAAAATAATACATCAATAACTTATTATCTCAAATGTTCTTCCTTATTTCTGAATTTCTGAAATTCGGAAATAAGAAAGAACATTTGAAATAATAATAGCGTATTATAATTTATAATAATTTAAGATAATAAATTAATAACTTATTATTTCAAATGTTCTTCCTTATTTCCAAATTTCCGAAATTCGGAAATAAGAAAGAACATTTGAAATAATAATAAATAACTATTAAATCATAGGTATTGGAATTTTCTTGAAAATATGGCTATTAGTGATACATTTCATATTTAAGTTCACTAACAGCCAAACTTTCAAGGAAATTCTAAAATCTATAATTTAATAGTGATTAGTTAATTATTATTTCAAATGTTCTTAGTTATTTTCAAATTTCCGGATTTCTGAATTTCAGATTTTCGGCTGTTCCGGTTGCCAAATTTCCAAATTACCGATTTTGCTGAATTACCACAAATTTCTGAATTACCACAATCGCCGAATTACCGTGAATATTGGATTTCCGAATTTTTTAATTTCCAAATTTCCGAATTTTTTGAATTTCCGAAAAAATAAAAAAAACAAAAAAAACAAATTTTTCAGCCATGCACAAGTCTATTTATCGTTATTCCTCTTGGTTATCGGAATGTTATTGTGTTGTGCATTTATTCTTTCTTTTGCATTTATTATTTTTCATTTGACTTGGAACAATAAGCTATGTCAGGTATATAGGTCAGAAGATGTCATCCCACTTTTCTCGCAACGTTCACAGTACAGTAATACAAATGTAAGGATTGCAGTCAAAACGCAATATTTAATTGTCTTGAAAACTTTCAATAAAAACCATTGAAACAGAGATACCCCACATTTATATTTCCTACTTAGAGAGGAGGTCCAGCCTGGGAAAAAAAAAATTAAAAGTCAGCAGATACAAATACTGTAGCTGCTGACTTTTAATATATGGACACTTACCTGTTCTTCAGATTGGCTATCCAGGGCCGTCTTTACCGCAGGGCAATTGGGGCAACTGCCCAGGGCCCAGTAATTGTCACGGGGCCCTAAGCAGCTGCAGACGGCTTGTGTGGAGGGAGACTGAAATCACAAGGGTAAGCTTAGCGGCACATATCTAGCGCCGAACACAGTACCTATCTGAATAGGAGGCGCTGAAAAGTTTTGGCAAGCGGAAAGCAAAATGCTTTTCTATGTAAAGAGGAGTGCGGTTAGCAGGCTTGTCTGCAATGATCAGTGGGAGGACGGAGGAGCATTATCAGCGTGCAGCGCTGCGGGGGTAAGAGCGCAGGATTTGCTGTTTGTCATGCTGTTAGAAACAGTGAGCCCACTCAGTGAAGTTTATTGTAACAGCCTTGCTTTGCTAACACTGCTCTGTCCTGCCTGATATACTAAGCCATGGTGGGGACTCACTCCATCCTCTGCTGCCTTTCAGCTTCTCAGCATTCGGAACTGTATTTTAACCCGCTCCCTTCCCCTGCCCCTCATATATCACTAATTAGAAGAGGCACCCAGAGTGTAGCTGGAACGCAACAGGTGGGAGTTGGGACCTTTTCCCTGTGCTTTATTGTTTAGCAGCTTGTAAATAGCTGAAGCATGTGTGTGTTTGCTTTTTAGAAGCTGTGCATTGCTAAAAGGACAGATTTACCTTATTGGGATGAAGTTGCCTTCAGATTACTGACATAGTATACAGTATATTCAATTGTCTCCTGTAGTACTTCCACAGTACCTGTCTCCTGTAGTTCCTCCAAAGTCTCTGATTATCTCCTGTAGTTCCTCCGCAGTCTCTGTGTCCTATAGTTCCTCCGCAGTCTCTGCCCCTTGAAGTACCTCCGCAGTCTCTGTCTCCTGTAGTACCTCCGCAGTCTCTGTTTCCTGTAGTACCTCAGCAGTCTCTGTCTCCTGTAGTACCTCAGCAGTCTCTGTCTCCTGTAGTACCTCGGCAGTCTCTGTCTCCTGTAGTTCCTCCACAGTCTCTGCCCCCTGTAGTACCTCCGCAGTCTCTGTTTCCTGTAGTACCTCCGCAGTCTCTGTCTCCTGTAGTTCCTCCACAGTCTCTGCCCCCTGTAGTACCTCCGCAGTCTCTGTCTCCTGTAGTACCTCCGCAGTCTCTGTCTCCTGTAGTTCCTCCATAGTCTCTGCCCCCTGTAGTACCTCCGCAGTCTCTGTCTCCTGTAGTACCTCCGCAGTCTCTGTCTCCTGTAGTTCCTCCGCAGTCTCTGCCCCCTGTAGTACCTCCACAGTCTCTGCCCCCTGTAGTACCTCCGCAGTCTCTGTCTCCTGTAGTACCTCCGCAGTCTCTGTCTCCTGTAGTTCCTCCACAGTCTCTGCCCCCCTGTAGTACCCCCGCAGTCTCTGTCTCCTGTAGTACCTCCGCAGTCTCTGTCTCCTGTAGTTCCTCCACAGTCTCTGCCCCCTGTAGTACCTCCGCAGTCTCTGTCTCCTGTAGTACCTCCGCAGTCTCTGTCTCCTGTAGTAGCTCCACAGTCTCTGTCTCCTGTAGTTCCTCCACAGTCTCTGATTGTCTCCTGTAGTTCCTCCACAGTCTATGTCTCCTGTAGTTCCTCCGCAGTCTCTGCCGCCTGTAGTACCTCCGCAGTCTCTGTCTCCTGTAGGACCTCCGCAGTCTCTGTCTCCTGTAGTTCCTCTGCAGTCTCTGATTGTCTCCTGTACTTCCTCCGCAGTCTCTGCACCTTGTAGTTCCTCCACAGTCTCTGCCCCCTGTAGTACCTCCGCAGTCTCTGTCTCCTGTAGTTCCTATGCAGCCTCTGTCTCCTGTAGTTCCTCCACAGTCCCTGATTGTCTCCTGTAGTACCTCTGCAGTCTCTGTCTCCTGTAGTACCTCCGCAGTCTCTGTCCCCTGTAGTACCGCCACAGTCTTTGATTGTCTCATGTAGTTCCTCTGTAGCCTCTGATTGTCTCCTGTAGTACCTCCACAGTCTCTGTCTCCTGTAGTACCTCCGCAGTCTCTGTCTCCTGTAGTTCCTATGCAGCCTCTGTCTCCTGTAGTTCCTCCACAGTCCCTGATTGTCTCCTGTAGTACCTCTGCAGTCTCCGTCTCCTGTAGTACCTCCGCAGTCTCTGTCCCCTGTAGTACCGCCACAGTCTTTGATTGTCTCATGTAGTTCCTCTGTAGCCTCTGATTGTCTCCTGTAGTACCTCCACAGTCTGTCTCCTGTAGTACCTCCACAGTCTTTGATTATCTCCTGTAGTACCTCCGCAGTCTCTGTCTCCTGTAGTACCTCCACAGTCTCTGTCTCCTGTAGTTCCTCCGCAGTCTCTGATTGTCTCCTGTAGTTCCTCCGCAGTCTCTGATTGTCTCCTGTAGTACCTCCGCAGTCTCTGTCTCCTGTAGTACCTCCACAGTCTCTGATTGTCTCCTGTAGTTCCTCCACAGTCTCTGATTGTCTCCTGTAGTACCTCCGCAGTCTCTGTCTCCTATAGTACCTCCACAGTCTGTGATTGTCTCCTGTAGTATGTCTAGCACTAAATAATATGCACAACCCGTTGGTGTGTCAGGGCTGCAGTTGGGGACTCCAATATCGCATCAGTTGACCATCACTGGGATGCACTCTCAAAATAAGCTATACTGTTCAGTATGTCCATGAAATAAATGGAGTATATGACCTGATGTCAAGCCCTTTGTGGTATAAAGCTGAAATGTCACCACAAAGGCCTCTTTCACATGTGTTGCAGTTCCTTCTGCACCTCTATAAAGTGATCAGGGGATTGCATTGCAGAGGCAGTTTGCAGGCATTCAGGAGAACATACTGCATTTGGCTTGTGACTTGGGCAACTGTGACTTCAATGGGCAAGTTTGATGGGCCGCCTGTGAAACTTGACATGTCTTGGGGGGCCCAAGAAAATGTTTGCCCAGGGTCCAATCAATATTAAAGATGGCCCTGCGGCTATCGGGTGCTGCCGCCATCGCCACTAAGGGGAAACGGCAGTGGAGCCTTTCGGCTTCACAGCTGGTTCCCTACTATGCATGCGCAAAGTGTGCTGTGCTTTCTAATTGGCCAATGCAGTGGGAGAAGGAGGAGGGGGGGCTGAACTTCTGGGAGATGGGCCGTTTCTCCCTCCCCCCTGAAAGGTGCTAAGTGTGGCATCAGAGTGGGGGAGGAAGCAAATGAGCAGAAGTTCCAACAGTTTTGGGTGGAACTCCGCTTTAACCACTGCACACTTAAACCCCCTTAACAACCAGACCATTTTTCAGCTTTCAGTGCTCTAACATTTTGAATGACAATCACACAGTCATGCAACACTGTGCCCATATGAAATTTGCGTCCTTTTTTTTCACACAAATAGAGATTTTTTGGGGCGGTATTTAATCACCGATGGTTTTTTATTTTTGCGCTATAATTAAAATAAAGATTAAAATTTATACTGCTACATATCTTTGGTAAAAAAAAAATAGTCAAATACGTGCAGGAATGGCGCTGTCCTCAACTAAATAAGAGATGTATAAACCAACCGACTAGAACATGTGCAATGAGGAGCAAAATAAAAAGCTGCCAGCTGATAATAGGTTAATGCATCCTATGACGGCTGCAATGACCACTAAATCTTAATTACATGTGACCTTTTAAAATAGAATACAAAATAGACAAGAGTACTGTGTGCCTAAAATAAAAGACAATGGTAAAGGTAACAGCTAATAATAGGTGAATACATCCTACAACAGCTGCGGTGAGCACTAGACCTTAATTGTATATACCACTAAAAATGCATCCAAATCAGAAAAAGCGCTGTGTGCCCAATATATAAAACTCATAGGCTGTGTTAGTCCGTAGCTGTCCGTATGTGAGTGCCCTTTAAAAATCTGCGGAACAAAGTATATAAAAGTGTAAAATATCAAAGTGAAAAGTCCAAAAAAGAACCAAAAAATAAAAAGCAAAAAATATATAAATGATGAACCGATGTGTCAGCATTAGTGTTGAGCGAACCCGGACTGTAACGTTCGGGTCCGTACCGAGCTTTCGGGTGTCCGTGGCACGGACCCGGACCCGGACATTTCAAAAATCGTTCGGGTTCGGTCCGGG
>BLSH010376100.1:12216-25851 GCA_018402905.1 Glandirana rugosa
AAGCTAACGGCGGCCGATGGGCGCTACCGGGGAGGCCTCGCTTCCTCGCCTCCAGGCACATACATTTGTGCCTGGAGGCGAGACACACTCCCCCTTCCCGACACTAGTGTCGGAAGGACATGCACTTCCGACATTGGTGAAGGGAAGGGGTCGATCCCGTCGGGGGTGTGTCAATCTTGTGCGGGTCCCTTGTATCAATTGGGAATCTCGCGGGGGACGTCCAATTGGGGAAGTGACGGTTACCGTAAATGTGTCATTAGTCACGTAAAAATATCGTGACTAGCGACATATTTACGGTTACCAGGGTTTTTTCACAGTTTTACCAGGCGGAGGTCCGTGTTTACATACACGGACCTCCGCTCCTTCGCTCCGGAGGGGCCATCGCGGGTAGCCGGCGGCAATCGAAGCTGCCGCACCCGCTCCCTGGCCCTCCCCGAAAACAGTGAGCGCGCAGGCGCGCCTCCGGCGGCGCGCGCGCGCTCACTAAACTCGTTCCCGCAGCCGCCGTCGTATGACGGCGTTTTGCGGGAACGAGCCACTTTGCCGCCGTCAGATGCCGATCGGCAAGTGGTTAATTTTTTTTTTTTTCAAATATGAAGTTTATTAATATCCAGTGAGGGCAAGACAGTACATCACAAGTAAAGATACACCAAGAACATAAAGTCTACCATAAGACCATAACTGTAAAGATACGCCCACTCGGCCACGGGCCCCTCTCACAAAGTGGGGGGTCCCCGGTCCAAGACCAGTCGCCTCCATGTAAAACATCTGCCAAACCCCCACCTACTCCTATTTTCCTTGTTCTGGGATTAGGAAAACAAACAAAAGAAATACCCGGGAAGGGAGAAAGAGAAAAGGGGGGGCGAGTAAAAGGGTGCAGTGCAAGAGAGAGGAGAAGCTAGAACAGAGAGGAGATAGGGGAGAGTAGGATGAAGAGGAAGAAGAGGAGGTACGGAAGGGGAGGGAGGGTAAGAAGGAGGGGGGAAAGAATAGTGGATGGAGAATGAGGTCCAAGCCGCTGAGGGGCGAGGGCCCGAGTCGCCGGGGGTGCAAGAGCCTCCCTATGGGACCTTGGAGTCACTAAGGGCCTTTCCATCATCCGACAAGAGGAACATATTCCACATTCCCCATGTCTTGCTATAGAGCTCTCGCTTACATGGCGAAGTGAGAACCAGGTCTTCCATCTTATTGATCTCTTCCACTTTGCGTACCCACCCTGTGATGGGTCTGAGATATGGAGAAGGTAGAAGGCGGGGTCCCAGGGTATCTGGTGACTCTCTATACTGCTATCCGGGGCTCTGTATACTTCTATCTGGGACTCTGTATACTGCTATCTGGTGACTCTGTATACTGATATCTGGGGCTCTGTATACTGCTATCTGGTGCTCTGTATACTGCTATCTGGGGTTCTGTATACTGATATCTGGGACTCTGTATACTGCTATCTGGGACACTGTATACTGATATATGGTGATTCTGTATGCTGATATATTGTTACTCTGTATACTGCTCTCTGGTGACTCTGTATACTGCTATCTGGAGCTCTGTATACTGCTATCTAGGGCTCTGTATACTGATATCTGGGGCTCTATATACTGCTATCTGGTTCTCTGTATACTGCTATCTGGGTTTCCGTATACTGATATCTGGGACTCTGTATACTGCTATCTGGGACACTGTATACTGATATATGGTGATTCTGTATGCTGATATATTGGTACTCTGTATACTGCTCTCTGGTGACTCTGTATACTGCTATCTGGAGCTCTGTATACTGCTATCTAGGGCTCTGTATTCTGCTATCCGGGACTCTGTATACTGCTATATGGTGATTATGTTTACTGATATATGGTGACTCTGTATACTGTTATCTGGGGCTCTGTATACTGCTATATGGTGATTCTGTATACCCCTATCTGGGGCTCTGTATACTGCTATATGGTGACTCTGTGAGTGTATACTCCTATCTGGTGACTCTGTATGCTCCTATCTGGTGATGCTGTATATACCACTATCTGGTGTTGCTGTATATACCACTATCTGTTGATGATGTATACCCTATCTGATGATGTTGTATACCCTATCTGGTGACCCTGGGCTGTATACTCCTGACACAAGAGGTGGAAACTATAAGGGGTGGAGCTTATGAGAATTGGGAGGGATCAAAAAGGAATTACGGGGTCTGGCGCCCCATCCTTAAATTTCACCAACGGCCACTGTTTATTTACACTCAAACTCTGTCCCCCAAAATTTGTTTTATCTTTCCCCCGCCTTTACCAAGGCCATTTGAAACATAAGGATGGATCCCTCAACCAATTTACCCCTAGACCCTTCACCACACTCCCAGAAAAAACGGACTAAATATTACATGCAATGAATTCATGTTTATTAGAATCCATATCAAGCAGACAAATAATCTTGTAACAATGCAATCTAACTATTGCATCTTAATAATTCAGTTCCAAACAACGATGTATGATGTTATAACTGTGCTCCTTGCGACTATTTTGCCTAATTTCCCATATTTGTTACTTGATTAAATCTTTTATATTCAAAACTAATAAAATGTATTAACCAAAACACGATGCACTTTCTTCGGGCCTGATTTACTAAAATAAAAGAAAAAGAGGGAGGTCTTTTACTAAACATAGGGATGAGTGGGTTGATTTCATGTTGTATAAGTCAGTATAGAAATAATGTAATGCAGGGATGAAATATTCACAGCGCTTCACTTTTTCCACATTTTGTTATGTTACAGCCTTATTCGAAAATGAATTCAATTCATTATTTCCCTCAAAATTCTACAAACAATACCCCATAATGACAACGTGAAAGAAGTTTGTTTGAAATCTTTGCAAATTTATAAAAAAAACATAAGCACATAAGTATTCACAGCCTTTGCTCAATACTTTGTTGAAGCACATTTGGCACCAATTACAGCCTCAAGTCTTTTTGAATATGAAGCTACAAGCTTGGCACACCTATTTTTGGGCAGTTTCTCCCATTCTTCTTTGAAGGACCTCTCAAGCTCCATCGGGTTGGATGAAGAGTGTCGACGAACAGCCATTTTCAGATCTCTCTATAGATGTTCAATCGGGTTCAAGTCTGGGCTCTGGCTGGGCCACTCAAGGACATTGGCAGAGTTGTCCCATAGCCACTCCTTTGTTATCTCGGCTGTGTGCTTAGGGTCGTTGTCCTGTTGGAAGATGAACCTTTGTCCCAGTCTGAGGCCCAGAGCACTCATCCAGGATGTCTCTGTACATTACTGCATTCATCTTTCCCTTGATCCTAATTAGTTTCCCAGTTCCTGCTGCTGAAAAACATCCCCACAGCATGATGCTGTCACCTCCATGCTTCACTGTAGGGATGGTATTGGCCAGGTGATAGGCGGTGTCTGGTTTCCTCCAGACATGACACTTGCCATTCAGGCCAAAGAGTTCAATCTTTGTTTCATCAGACCAGAGAATTTTGTTTCTCATGGTCTGAGAGTCCTTCAGGCGCCTTTTGCCAAACTCCAAGCGAGCTGGTATGTGTCTTTTACAGAGGAGTGACTTCCGTCTGGCCACTCTACCATACAAGCCAGATTGTTGGAGTCCTGCAGAGATGGTTGTACTTCTGAAAGGTTCTCCGATCTTCACAGAGAAACACTGGAGCTCTGTCAGAGTGACCATCGGGTTCTTGGGCACCTCCCTGACTAAGACCCATTTCCTCTGATCGCTCAGTTTGGCCGGGCAAACCGCTCTATGAAGAGTGCTGGTGGTTCCAAACTTCTTCCATTTACTTATGATGGAGCCCACTGTGCTCATTTGGGACCTTCAATGCTGCAGAAATTTTTCTGTACCCTTCCCCAGATCTGTGCCTTGATACAATCCTGTCTCAGAGGTCTACAGACAATTCCTTGGACTTCATATCTTGGTTTGTGAGCTGACATGCACTGTTAACTGTGGGACCTTATATAAACAGGTGTGTGCCTTTCCAAATCATGTCCAACAACTGAATTTATCACAGGTGGACTCCAATAAAGTTGTAGAAACATCTCAAGGATGATCCATGGAAACAGGATGCACCTGAGCTCAGCTGAGTGTCATGGCAAAGGCTGTGAATACTTATGTACTTGGGATTTTTTTTGTTTTTTATTTTTAATATGTTTGCAAAGATTTCAAACAAACTTCTTTCACGTTGTCATTATGGGGTATTGTTTGTAGAATTTTGAGGAAAATAATGAATTTAATCAATTTTGGAATAAAACTAACATAACAAAATGTGGAAAAAGTGTAGTGCTGTGAATACTTTCCAAATGCACTGTATATATATATTGTGACGGTATGCGAGGCGAAGTGGTAGACGGACGCTACCTGTTACCTTGTATGCATTCATGTGGACTGAATTAAATGGAGTCCAGGCGGATTTTACCAGCCTCCATGGCGGGGCTGGTTCTGGTCCGGAGTTTGTGGTCCACTGGAGTCCACCAGAAGGTGGCTTAAATAATCAGGAAGAGATCTCACTTGAGCTCTGTCCTGGAACTAAGAGAGGGACCTGAGGGAGCTCTGTGTCTGGAATTTAAAAGACAAGGTTTGGATTTTGGCTTATGCTTTGTGGGTATCAGTGGCCAGCCCCACACATATAGTGAGGAAACTCGACTGCTTAGTTTAGCGCCGGACAGCAAGGACTTATTTTTCTGCTTTGTTTTAACCTGCAAACCTGATTTATGAATAAACCTGGCAAGGTGCCAGATTTTAAAGAAGTTGTCTGCCCACTGACTATTTTTCCCCACGAGCTAATCTCCCACACTATATAAATATACAGTATCTCAGAAAAGTCAGTACACCCCTCCATTTTTTAAAATATTTTATTCTATCTTTTCATGTGACAACACTGAAGAAATGACACTTTGCTACAATGTAAAGTAGTGAGTGTACAGCTTGTGTAACAGTGAAAATTTTCTGTTCCCTCAAAATAACTCAACACACAGCCATTAATGTCTAAACCACTGGCAACAAAAGTGAGTACATCTCTAACTGAAAATGTTCAAATTGGGCTAAATTAGCCGTTTTCCCTCCCTCGTGTCATGTGACTCGTTAGTGTTACAAGGTCTCAGGTGTGAATGGGGAGCAGGTGTGTGAAATTTGCTGTTCTCTTTCACTCTCTCATATTGGTTACTGAGAGTTCAACATGGCACCTCATGGCAAAGAACTCTCTGAGGATCTGAAAAAAAGAATTATTGCTCTATGGCCTAGGCTATAAGAAGATTGCCAAGACCCTGAAACTGAGCTGCATGGTGGTCAAGACCAAACAGCATTTTAACAGGACAGGTTGCACTCAGAACAGGCCTCGCCATGGTCAACCAAAGAGTGCAAGTGCTCAGCGTCATATCCAGAGGTTGTCTTTGGGAAATAGATGTATGAGTGCTGCCAGAATTACTGCAGATGTTGAAGGGGTGGGGGATCAGCCTGTCAGTGCTCAGACCATAGGCCACACATTACATCAAATTGGTCTGCATGGCTGTCATCCCAGAAGGAAGCCTCTTCTAAAGATGGTGCACAAGAAAGCAGCAAACAGTTTGCTGAAGACAAGCAGACTAAGGACATGGATTGCTGGAACCATGTCCTGTGGTCTTATGAGACCAAGACTTATTTGGTTCAGATGGTGTCAAGAGTGTGTGGCGGCAACCAGATGAGTACAAAGACAATTGTGTCCTGTCTACAGTCAAGCATGGTGGTTGGAGTGTCATGGTCTGGGGCTGAATGAGTGCTGCTGGCACTGGAAAGCTACAGTTCATTGAGGGAACCATGAATGCCAACATGTAGTATGACATACTGAAGCAGAGAATGATCCCCTCCCTTCGGAGACTGGGCCACAGGGCAGTAATCCAACATGATAACGACCCCAAACACACCTCCAAGACGACCACTGCCTTGCTAAAGAAGCTGAAGGTAAAGGTGATGGACTGGTCAAGCATGTCTCCAGACCTAAACCCTATTGAGCATCTGAAATGGAAGGTGGAGGAGTGCAAGGTCTCTAACATCCACCAGCTCCATGATAATTGTCATAGAGGAGTGGAAGAGGACTCCAGTGGCAACCTGTGAAGCTCTGGTGAACTCCATGCCCATGAGGGTTAAGGCAGTGCTGGAAAATAATGGTGGCCACACAAAATATTGACACTTTGGGCCCAATTTGAACATTTTCACTTAGGGGTGTACTCACTTTTGTTGCCAGCGGTTTAGACATTAATGGCTGTGGGTTGAGTTATTTTGAGGGGACAGCACATTTACACTGTTATACAAGCTGTACACTTACTGCTTTACATTGTAGCAAAGTGCCATTTCTTCAGTGTTGTCACATAAAAAGGTATAATAAAATATTTACAAAAAATGTGAGGGGTGTACTCACTTTTGTGAGATACTGTATATACTGTAGCAGTGGGACCCTGTGTTACCCAGAAGATTGTTGGTTTACGTCAGATTTTTGCAGACAGGCACGCTGATTGCACAGCTGTGTGCTGCTCTATTAGGCTTCATGTACACTGCTGCTGGTAAACGGATGTTTAGGAGCAGTCGGGTGTTTTTTTTCAACTGCCCCTGAACTCTCCTCTTTGTTATCTTATCAGTACATGCACACAGGGTCGTTTACAGTCATTTCCAGGCAGTTGAGTTTAGAGGCTTTTCTTGGAAAGCAAAAAAATGCGTTCAGACGAAAGTTAAAGACGCCAACTGCCTGTAACAGCTTGTAAACGGGCCTAAACGTGGTAACTCGCATTTAGCAGTGTTTCATTTAGAGGCGTTTGTCATTAAACAAAAAATGCTTCTAGACCCGAACGCGGCAAAACGCTGCATGTAAACCACGGCTAAACTACGTTTTTTAAGTGTTGGTTTCTAGCTGTCAAAAAACCATTCAGGAGAGTTTGTATATATACAGTTGTGCTCATAAGTTTACATACCCTGACAGAATTTATGATTTCATGGCCATTTTTCAGAGAATATGAATGATAACACAAAAACATTTCTTTCACTCATGCTAGGATTGTCAAAGGACCTGTGGGAAAAGGTAGTTGAACTGTATAAAACAGGAAAGGGATTTCAAAAGATATCCAAGGAATTGAGAATGCCAATCGGCAGTGTTCAAACTCTAATCAAGAAGGGGAAAATGAGGGGCTCTGTTGAAACCAAACCATGGTCATGTAAAACAACTAGAATTTCAGCCAAAACTGGGCTTTTTGCCAAGAGGAATGGGCAGCTTTACCATCTGAGATGATAAAGAGCCTCATCACAAATAATGCCACAAAAGAATTCAAGCTGTCATTGATGTTAAAGGGGACAATACAAGGTATTAAGTTACATTTTGGTCTCATCACTCCAAATGACTTTGTGCCAGAAGGTTTGAGGCTTGTCTCTGTGCTGTGTGGCGTATTGTAAGCGGGATACTTTGTGGCATTTGTGTACTAATAGCTTTCTTCTGGTGACTCGACCATGCAGCCCATCTTTCTTCAAGTGCCTCGTTATTGTACATCTTGAAACAGCCACACCACATGTTTTCAGAGAGTCCTGTATTTCACCTGAAGTTATTTGTGGGTTTTTCTTTGCATCGCAAACAATTTTGCTGGCAGTTGTGGCTGAAATTTTAGTTGGTCTACCTGACCGTGGTTTGATTTCAACAGAACCCCTCATTTTCCACTTCTTGATTAGAGTTTTAACACTGCTGATGGGCACTCTCAATTCCTTGGATATCTTTTTATATCCCATTCCTGTTTTTTACAGTTCAACTACCTTTTCCTGCAGATCCTTTGACAGTTCTTTTGCTTTCCCCATGACTCAGAATCCAGAAACGTCAGTGCAGCACTGAATGAAACATGCAAGGGTCTGTCAGGAGTCCATCAACTCTTTGAACTTTTATACACATACATTAATTACAAGCCAACAATTCATAAGGGGGGGGGGGGGTGTGGTTACCTATAATAGCCATTCAAACCCCTTTGTGTCAACTTGTGTGCATGTTATCAGGCCAAAATCACCAGGGTGTGTAAACTTTTGATTAGGGTAATTTGGGTGGTTTCTGTTGTCATTATGATTTAAAAAGAGTAAACACAATTGATTGATAATAAATGGCTTCAGCCAAACACTAACCTTGAGTGAAAGAAATGTTTTTGTGTTATCATTCATATTCTCTGAAATATGACCAAGAAATCATAAATTCTGCCAGGTTATGTAAACTTATGAGTAGAGAGGAGCGGACACCTGGATGTTCGGGTTCGTCTGGTTCGGCCGAACTTTGCGGAAAAGTTCGGGTTCGGTACCGAACTTGACCCGAACTTTACCCCAGACCCCGAACCCCATTGAAGTCAATGGTGACCCGAACTTTTGGGCACTAAAATGGCACTAAAATGGCTGTAAAAAGTCCTGGAAAGGGCTAGAGGGCTGCAAAAGGAAGCAAAATGGGGTTAAGGAGTAGCACAAGTGCCCTACAAACAAGGATAGGGAAATAACTTAAAATCACAAAAAAAAAAAAAAATGGGAGGAGGAGGTGGATGTGGAGTAGGAGCCTGGAGGTTGACTAGGCCGTGACCGTGACAGTGTAGGTGGAAGTGGCGGTGGAGGAGGAGGAGGTAGCCAACACTGTTATTTGTTTGTTTGTTTTTTTTCTAATTGCGGTAGCCCCCAAAATATTGAGACATATAAAAAAAAAAAAAGTATACCAATGGCTGTGTGAGGCCGGTCTAAATGTCTATTCTGCACAAGGTACAGGCAAGTCTTGTGGGATCCATGCCTGGTTCATTTTAATAAACGTTAGCTTGTCCACGTTGGCTGTGGACAGGCGGCTGCGTTTGTCTGTGATAACGCCCCCTGCCGTGCTAAACACACGTTCAGACAATACACTGGCTGCAGGGCAGGCCAGCACCTCCAAGGCATAAAGGGCAAGCTCAGTTCATGTGTCCAATTTGGAGACCCAGAAGTTGAATGGGGCAGACCCATCAGTCAGTACGTGTAGGTGTGTGCACACATAGTGTTCCACCATGTTGTTGAAATGCTGGCGCCTGCTAAGACATTGCCTATGAGCTGTTGGTGCTGTTTGTTGTGGCCAGCTGCGGACAAAGCTTTTCCACATTTCGTTACATTACCTTCTGAGGTGATGGCGGTGCCACAGCTGCGTTGGCGACCTCTTCCTCCTCCTCCACCTTCTCCGTGTGCTTCCACAGAGCCCCCTTTGTCATTTTGGAATGCCCTCAGCACCGCGTCTACCAGCGTGCTCTTGTAGTCTCGCATATTCCGATCACGCTCCAGTGAGGGAATTAAGGACGGCACATTGTTCTTGTAACGGGGATCCAGCAGGGTGGCCACCCAGTAATCGGCACAAGTTAAAATGTGGGTAGCTCGGCTGTTGTTGAGCAGGCACTGCAGCATGTAGTCGCTCATGTGTGCCAGGCTGCCCAGAGGCAAAGACAAGCTGTCCTCTGTGTGATGTGTATCATCTGTGTCCTCCGTATCCAACAGCCACGCTCCAGTGATGCCCAGGAGCTGTGTTGGGTGCCACCCTGCTGTGAACACGGTTCCTCCTCTTCCTCCTCCTCCTCATCATCTCCCTCGTCCTCATCCTCCAGAACTGTGCCCTGACTTGAAATTTTTTTACCTGGCCTATGCTGGTGCAGGAACCCACCCTCCGAGCCACTTGTGAATGACTGGCCTGATAACCGTGGAAATTACCCCTCTTCCTCCTTCTCTTCCTCCTGTGCCACATCCTCTTCCATCATCGCCCGAAGTGTTTTTTCAAGGAGACATAGAAGTGGGATAGTAACATTGAGAACAGCGTCATCGGCACTGGCCATGTTGTTGGAGTACTCGAAACACCGGAATATGGTACACAGGTCTGGCATGGAGGCCCACTCATTGGTGGTGAAGTGGTGCTGTTCTGCAGAGCGACTGACCCGTGCGTGCTGCAGCTGAAACTCCACTATTGCCTGCTGCTGCTCGCACAGTCTCTACAGCATGTGCAAGGTGGAGTTCCACCTTGTGGGCACGTCGCATAGGAGGCGGTGAGCGGGAAGGCCGAACTTCCGCTGCAGTGCAGACAGGCGAGCAGCAGCAGGGTGAGAACGCCAAAAGCGCGCACAGATGGCCCGCACTTTCTGCAGCAGCTCTGACACATCCCGGTAGTTTTTTAGAAATTTCTGCACCACCAAATTCAGCACATGTGCCAGGCAAGGGATGTGCGTCAAACCAGCTAGGCCCAGAGCTGCTTCGAGATTTCGCCCTTTATCGCACACCACCGGGCCGGGCTTGAGGCTCAGTGGCAACAACCACTCATCGGTCTGTTGTTCAATGCCCATCCACAGCTCCTGCGCAGTGTGGGGTTTATCCCCCAAAGTGCTGAAGTTGGTGGTGAAGGTGTTACACTGAGTGGATGAGGAGGTGGTAGAGGAGGAGGAGAAATAGGAGGAGGAGGCAACAGGAGGCAAAGAGAAATGCCCTGCAATCTTTGGTGGTGGAAGGACATGTGCCAAATGGCTAGCCACCTCAGGCCCACCCGCCACTAAATTTGCCCAGTGTGCAGTCAGTGAGATATAGCGTCCCTGCCCGTGCTTACTGGTCCACATATCAGTTAAATTTGACAAAATAGTCCACTATGTGCATGTTTTAGAAGAAGACAACGCTGCTCTCAAACTCACGGTTTCTCAGCTACAGCTTCAACAAGAAGACCTGGAAAACAGGGAACGTCGACAAAACCTGAGAATCCGTGGAGTTCTGTAGACTATTAATAATAAGGAGATCCACCCCTTCCTCCTGGGCCTATTTGTTACTTTGGTTCCCCACATTCCGGACATAGACTGGCGACTAGACAGAGCCCACAGGTCATTGGCACCTAAACCGCCTCCTAATGCAAACCCGAGGGATATAATAGTATGTTTCCACTTTTATGAAAGCAAAGAGGCTCTGACTGTGGCTACCCACAATAAGACTATAGACTATAAGGGTAACAAAATCCAAATTTTCAGTGACCTTTCCCCCATCACCTTGGCTAAAAGGCGCAATCTGCACCTGGTAACTACGCATTTGCAAAAATTTCAGGTGGTATACCGCTGGAGCTTCCCCTTCCGCTTATCTGCCTCCAAAGATGGTGTTCAATATTCCATAAGGGATCTCCCTGAAAGCGAATCTTTCATGCACAACCTGGGCCTCCCGCCTATACCAGAAGAGGAGCTTCAGCTTCCCCCCATGATCACAAGAACCCTCTTGACACCTGCCAAGATTTGGACACCAAAGTGCTCAAGAGCTAGAAAGTCCTCCTCTACTCCCCAGCGATCTTTCCCCCCCCCCCCCCCGAGGTCCCCCACTTGAGACTTGGACCCTTCCTGAGATGACCTAGCTATACTCCACAGATGGCTTAAGCTAAGCTCGTCTGTAATGTGGACCCAAGCCTTGAGTTCTTACAGCCCCCTATGTACCACAATCCTATCTAACATTCATTTTCTTTCCTATTTTCAAATGTCAGTTTTGATTTGTTGGTTATGCTGCTTAGAAGAGACGGGACCACACTCTCCACTCAGTGGATATTGTTTATGGATCTGACCATAAGTCAGGCCATGCACCCCTTCATGTCCAGAGGTAGACGCCCTGGACTCCTGAGGTTTTTTTCTGCCTCAGGCCTCTCAAAAATGTTTTGTACTTTAGTAAGTTCTTTGTTTTTGTTTCCTTCTCTTCTAACCAACAGTTTTCCTTCCTGTTTGCCTCTTTCAAGCGCTTTGGAACCAATAAGCAACATGGTACTGAATTGTTTCTCATCAAGTATCTCATCACCGTGCTCAGGATCTGTGCCCCGAGGTCTATTGTGTTCAACTTTAGTAAGGTAATGACTGATCTGGTTATTTCTACAAATCTATGCCTTTGAGGATTTATTCCTATAATGTAAAGGGTCTGAATTCCTTGAGGAAACAATGGCTGGCTTTAAAGGAATTCAGATCCTCCGGGGCTGATGAGATCATGGTTCAGGAGACACACTTCAAATCTGGCAGCTCTTTTAAATTTGCCTCCAAATATTTCCCGACTACGTTCGTAGCCTCTGATCCCTCCGGGAAGGCTGGAGTTACACTGCTAATCAAAACGCTCTTGAAACATTCATATAATGTCCTCATTTTTGGACCCTCAGGGCCGTTTCATTCTCCTGAACTGTGAGCACATGCACACATCTTTCACTCTGGCTAATGTTTATGCTCCAAACGTAGGCCAAATTGGATTCCTCACAACAGTCTTTGACAAAATAAGATCTTACTCCCAACCCTTCACAATTATAGGGGGAGATTTTAATTTTTGCATGTCACCAAATAGAGATAGATATCCACCCCACCATTGCAAGCTCAGAAATGTTCTACGTCAAACTGATCAGATCACACAACCTTTATGACGCATAGAGGATACGACACCCCACCCATAAACAATACACCTTTTATTCTCCCCCGCACAAACTATATTGCAGACTTGATTACTTTTTTGTCACTGCACCAGTGCTCCCTAGTTTAGTCTCTTCAGAAATAGACCCATTACGTGGTCTGACCACGCCCCTATTGGTTTAGATTTATCTCTATTTGGCTCAACACCTAGAACCTGTCATTGGCGTTTAAATGAGACCTTTCTACGCATACCTGACAATAAGCAGAACTTACAGGACAAACTTTCAGAATGTTTCCAGACTAATGTAGGTTCAGTTGCAGAGGTTTCCACTTTATGGAAGCCCACAAAGCCTTCTTTAGGGGGAAATGTATCTCTACTGGCTCGCGCCTGAAGAAAGACTCTAACAGATTAAAAGCAGAGCTTTTGATCCGGTTGCAGGCCGCTGAAAAAACACTTTTACAAGCCCCCACTGTAGATCGTTTGAGAACTGTGGTGGCGCTGCGCAACCATATTAAATCTCTAGCTATGCATAACACTTACAAATCGTTGCTGTGGTCTAGACAGAGGTTTTATGAGTATGCTAATAAACCACATAGGATGCTGGTCAATAGGCTAAAACCAAGTTCATCCCTGTCAATACCTGATCATTTAATTCAGTCAGACGGTATTCCCACATATTGTCCCCGCACTATGTCTCAGGTCTTTGGCAGGTTTTACGAAAACTTGTAAAACTGCCTCAGTACTGATCCCAACTATGCATTCACTTAAGAGAGGTTCGAGGCTTTCATAAATACCTTAAAACTGCCTAAAGTAACTTCAGAACAAAATGCACAGATTAATGCACCTATTACACCTGAGGAATTAGCAGAGGTCGTGGGCCACTTGCCATCACATAAAGCCCCGGGCCCAGATGGGCTCCCATACTCATATTATAAAACGTTCCTCCCAGTTTTAGCCCCTCACCTGTTACAGCTATTTACTTCCCTGCAAAATGGTGTTATCCCTCACAGTCAATTTCTATCCGCACACATACCAGTATTACCAAAGCTGGGTAAGGATCCTGCTTCCCCTGACAATTATCGACTGATAGCTCTCCTGAATTCAGACTACAAAATATTTGCGAAAGTATTGGCAAATAGATTATCGTTAATATTACCTTCTCTCATACATAAGGACCAAGTAGGATTTGCATCGGCCAGACACGCAGGCGACAATACGAGACAGACTATAGACCTTATTGACTTATTGGCAAAGATGA
>BLSH010376100.1:55982-81866 GCA_018402905.1 Glandirana rugosa
ATCCGGAAGTACTCGACCAGGAGGTTAGAAAAAAAAAAAAAAAATTGAAAGTAATCGTCCCGGGGTTTGTAAAAGAGAAAACGGACATCCGAAAAGATTCGTTTCCGGTTTTTTGATTTAAATTAGGAGACGTGTTTTCTTCACATCAGTCGATACATCTTCATACGTTTTTGGATCGGTGTGTGTCACACGTACATACCATATACAACATTCGGTAAATTTTTAGTTACTCATTGGTCGATTAACAATAACCTATTTTGTTGGTAAATCTATTCCAGGTTGGTTTGTCTTAATATCTTAGGTTCCTCAGGTATCTAATCTCGAAAAAAAAAGATTGGAGGACCAGCTCATGAAGGCCTACAATCTACAAGGAAAAGGTCTGAGAGGTAATCAGAAAAGTTTACACTTTAAAGGAATGCAGCTGCACCCCCGTAGGGGCTGCCGGGTATTAGTCCATCTGTCACCCTGCCCAATCAGGCACACAATTTCCAGTCACTCTCAGATAGAAATCAGTCCATGCACTTTGTTTTGTATTTTTATTGAGGGGATTAAACTTGGATGGGGTAAGAGAATATGATATGCCCACTTGATTGAAGCACAATTGTAGCGCCCCCGTAGTGTAGGTGCTTTTACTTTTGTAGATTTTTGGTAGGAGAGGAAAAATCTAGTCAGGTCTGACTGTAGGTGCAGGCCTGAATGTTTTGATCTGGGCTGGGAGTGGCTCAGGGGTGGGGCTGGAGATGGAAGGAAGATACACTCCTTGGAGACTCCTCCCCTTGAGCTGGGCAAGCTCTAGAAGGGATGATGGATGAGGAGGTGTCACTTCCTGATGTATGACAAGGAACCATGACCAATCCACAGACTGGGTTGATAGGGGGCAGGCCTCCTTAAATACAGCGATCTGCCAGCAGATGTCAGGAGGAAGAGATGAGGATGTAGATGGAGCTGCAGATCAGGCCTCACCCGGGAGGGGAGCCCCCACTCTGGGGGGGGTGAACCTGAGGCCTTGGGGCTTGGGTGCAGCCAGGAGGGGGAGTGGGCTCCTAGAGTGACACAGGAGAAGCAGCAGAGCAGTTGAGTTCTACATGGAAGGAGACTTTTTAAAGAATCCACCATTTAGTCGGTGAGTGGCGGCCCCTGGGAGTTGGATGAGAAGGCTGAGACAGTCTAGAGAGGAGAAAGAGCAGTATGTAGAAATCAGGAGGAGCCAACCAAGGGGAAGGAGAGCCATTAGACCGCAGGACAGGCCGGATGGGTCTGGCAGATGGATGGGCTGGGAGTAGCAGTTCGTCCAATGCCCAGCTAGCACCAACATACTTAGTTACACAACAGAGGGTCCACGGTTTCAGGGAAAGAAACCCGTGATTCTTACCCACAAAGGGTGGTTCTGAGGCCTTGCCCATGGCTGCAGCGGGCCTCACTATGTGCTAGCTGTGGTGATGAGGAGGTGTCATGGAGGTCTGATAAATTTCCTTTCAGACCAGGGAACAAGTGTAACGGTCAGCAGGTAGTATGCTGGAGAGAGGAAAGAAGAAGAGTGACGGTCAGCAAGTAGTGAGCTGGAGGAGAAGAAGTGTATATACCGGAGGTGTATATAGTAGATCCTGTGTTCAATTACTGGGCATCCCACAGTCATCCCTAATGTCTATCCGAGTTCAAACCCCTTAATAAAACAAAAAAACAAAGTTCTGGCCTGTTAAGCGACTCTGGGTGTGTGGAATCGTGTGATTGAGCGCAGTGGACAGGTGGACCACAACTATCAGCCAATCTTGAGGGAGCACATGGCTACATTTGGGGGCTTGTCCGGGATTCACCTGCAAGGCTGCCAGTCGTTGCCTCTAGCAGCCAAAAGAGAACCGAGTCGGGAACTGTAATTTCTTTATTACTAAAGTGGACTGAACTTTGGCAAAAGGACTTGTGTGTTTGCATCCTGTAATTCAGTGACTTTGTTACCATGTGCCGTTACCTTTGGCAACTATGCCGGGAGATCGCATCTATGGATAACAAATATGTCCTGCTCCATGTCAAGGTCGGACATTACACACTGGATTACAAATATGCCCATCATTCTGAAAAAACAGAAGGGCATTTTGAACATTTTGCTCCAACTCCTGCTTACAGTAAAGTGTGCCTGAGACTGTTCTTGTTGTTAACGGGAAAGACTCTGTTTCAAGTGGAGTTTCTAGCAAAACAGTGGCTACTACAAATTATTGTTGCCACAGGCAGCCATCAGCCAAGCCAACATGTCAGTACAAGTTTTGCCAGCGTCAGCGCATCTGCAAAGTTGCATCCAGTTCACAAGGGGTTACAGCTACGTGACATGCTGCAGGCCTGCTTATCAGGACTTTTGGCACCAGTTCGCCTGGTAACATGGGGCCACGCCCTGGAAGAGCTTTGGCGTTTGCAACCTGTAGCAGACACCATGCGACAGAGCAAGATGGTGGAAGGTGGTTGTCTGTTGCCTTTGCTGGCATGGCTGCCGGAAAAGCTGGAGGGGACCCTGGTGGACACCTGGGTCCGAGTGGAGCCTCGCGGGGGCTCGCCCTTGGAGTGGATCGGCGGGACCGAGCGGTTGTGCCTGATCTGTTCGGACTGTCAGATCCCAACAGTGGAGGTCACTGCTTGGGCCCGGTGGGGTCATTGTGATGAACAATTGACCCGGCTGGTATTGGTGCTGCAGGAGCCATACTACTATGCCGTGGACCTGCAATCAGGACTGTGTCATCTGCAGCCGTGGAAGGTATCACTCAAAGGCTGGGTAGAGTTGCAATCTGGCTACTCCCCTGCAAAGATAGAGGACAAGAGGGAAGAAACAGCGGAGGCCCATGACCTGACCAGGGACCTGGGACCAGTAAGTACTGTCCTGCCAGGACCACTTAAAGTCCCTGATGTGCCGGTCAGCTTGCAACCCCTCGCCATACCTGTCCAGAAGGAGCCGCTGCCAGAAAGAGGAGTCTCCTCAGGTGAGCTGGACGCGGAAGGTGAAGAGCGGGCCTTAGACTTGGGATCCCCCAGACTGTAGTGTGAGTTTAGGTCACTAGAAAGACTTACTGAGTGGACATCCCCCGGGTCAAGCAACTCTGATGAGGCAGAGTGGGAAATCGGAGGAATAGAGCTCAAGTAGTAGTGAGAGAGCCAACACCCAGTTTGTCATACAGACCCCCTGCAGGAACCCAAGTAAAGCAGCTGTTTTATCAAAGGTCATCCACAACCCAGACCAGGGCACCAGTTTGCTGCCAAGTGGTGGTGAGGTCTCCTGAAACTGAGCTTCTCCCAGGGAAAGGAAATGCAAGGGAATTGGCATGATTTCCCAGATTTCAGTGGGAGGTGCAGTGAAGGGTAGCCCTGGAGAGGGGCCTGGACTTTCCTTATGTCTCATCCCAAATAATGGACGTTGTTGAGGACTCCCATTTAGAGTGGGAGGATGACCTTGTTTAGGATTATCTACATGTCCCAAAGCCATGGAGAGGGCCAGAAAGTGAGTTGTGGGCCCGGTTTTTAGAGATCAAGCAAGAATGGCAACTTGGGAGATCGATCTACAGAGACAGAGGGGTTGATTTACTACAGCTAGAGAGTGCAAAATCTGGTGCAGCTCTACATAAAAGCCAATCAGCTCTCAGGTTTTATTGTCAAAGCTTAATTAATTGAACAAGCTGAGGTTAGAAGCTGGTTGGCTACCATGCACAGCTGCACCAGATTTTGCACTCTCCAGCTTTAGTAAATCAACCCCAGAGTGCTGATTGTGAAAGTGGGTCGGCGAACCCAGAGCCACTTTGTCTACACAGATACAGCAGGAGGGGGTCAACGAAGGTTGCCGGACCCCGGTACTATGTGTGAGGAAGTTTAAAGTGCCACATAGACTGCCGTCAAAAACTGCTGGATAGTGCAACATGTTTCCTTCTGTTTCTGACTATTGCAGGACAAACTAGCCTTCCACCCTGTGCCCAGTGGAGGAGACTGTTTCACTGCAAGGACACTGGGGTGAAGTTTGTTCCTGTTTTCATTTTCTTTAAGGACTGTTTGTTCTGGGAAGGGCTCTTCACATTAGGAACCTTAAAGAGGAACTCCTATATAAACTTTCTTTGTTTCTGCTCCTGCAGTGAAAGAAGAAGAATAAGTTTCAACTCTTTGATTGTTATTCTACTGGAGGTTTATAACCCCCTCTCAGTAGATTTGTTTATAGATAGTTTTAGTTAGTTCTCTCTTCTCTTATGAGAAGTCATCCTCATCCATCGAGAGTCAAGTCAATTAACTGCTACTACTAATCATGCGGACAAAGTATTTTTCTTTAGGGAGAAATGCTTTGGTCCAGGAATGTATATTGTGTATATGTCTGTTAGCTGCAGGGACGTGTAGCTAGGAATGTATTATATTGTACAGTGTAAATAATCTACAGAAATGGTGTTGGTATATTTTTGTACTTAATTTATTTGTACAGTTCCCCATCCAAGTTTGTTCCCTTTTCCCCTCCCATTTTCTGATTCCGTGATGCCTTGGACTCAAGGGCTATTCTTAGAAATTTTCAGCTGAGGGACCAGCTGATGTTTGGGGGGGGGGGGGTGAGTGTAGCGCCCCCATAGTGTAGGTGCTTTTACTTTTGTAGATTTTTGATAGGAGAGGAAAAATCTAGTCAGGCCTGACTGTAAGTGTAGGCCTGAATGTTTTGATCTGGGCTGAAAGTGGCTCTGGGGTGGGGCTGGAGATGCAGGGAAGGTACACTCCTTGGAGATTCCTCCCCTTGAGCTGGGAAAGTTCTAAAAGGGGGAATGGATGAGAAGGTGTCACTTCCTAATGTATGACAAGGAGCCATGACCAATCCACAGGCTGGGTTGTCAGGGAGCAGGACTCCTTAAATACAGCGATCTGCCAGCAGGTGTCAGGAGAGTTCAGGTGGAAGAGATGAGGATGTAGCTGGAGCTGCGGATCAGGCCTCGCCCAGGAGGGGAGCCCCCAGTCTGGGGGGGAGGGTGAACCTGGGGCTTGGGTGCAGCCAGGAGCGGGAGTTGGCTCCTGGAGTGGCACAGGAGAAGCAGTAGAGCAGTTGAGTTCTACATGGAAGGGGACACTTTAAAGGATCCACCATATAGTCGGTGAGTGGCGGCCCCTGAGAGTTGGATGAGAAGGCTATGACAGCCCGGAGAGGAGAAAGAGCCGTCTGTAGAAGTCAGGAGGAGCCAGCCAAGGGGAAGGAGAGCCATTAGACCGCAGGACAGGTCTGTAAGATGGATGGGCTGGGAGTAGTAGTTCGCCCAATGCCCAGCTAGCACCAATGTACTTAGTTACACAGCAGAGGATCCACGGTTTCGGGGAAAGAAACACGCAATTCTTACCCACAAAGGGTGGTTCTAAGGCCTTCCTGCGGCTGCAGCGGGCCTCACCATATGGTAGCTGTGGTGATGAGGAGGTGTCATGGAGGTCTGATAAATTTCCTTTCAGACCAGGGAACAAGTGTAACGTTCAGCAAGTAGTGTGCTGGAGAGAGGAAAGGAGAAGATTAATGGTCAGCAAGTAGTGAGCTGGAGGAGAAGTGTATATAACGGAGGTGTACTGTAGGTAGGCATCCCACAGTCATCCCTAATCCCTATCCAAGTTCAAACCCCTAAATAAAACAATAAAACAAAGTACCGGCCTGTTCAGTGACTCTGGGTGTGTGGAATCATGTGATTGAGGGCAGCAGGCAGGAGAACCACAACTATCAGCCACTCATGAGGGAGCACATGGCTACACAATGTACATGGGACATGGGGATACGCTTCTGTATATACAACTCCACACTTCAGCTCCATCACATCACTTGCTTGCAGACTATCTCTCCTTGACACCTCCAGCACATCACTTACTTTCCCTTCCCGGACCAACTAGCACTGATTAGTCACGGTGCTCGCACATTCGCATCCGCACTCACGCGTGCCTAACACTAATGTGGGCACTAGGCAGGCTATTTAAATAGAGCTGCTGTTGAGACTCATTGCTGTTTGGTCTGCCTCTTCTGTGTGTTATTCCTGAACCCGTGCTATCTGTGACCTTGATTTGGCTTGTCTGCTACCAAGTTATTGCCTGCTACCTGCCCCGATCTTGGCTTGCCTTTTACCCTGCTCCTGCCTGCTGCTTCCACTGTTGATCTCACGGTACAAACTCTTGTGACCTTACCTTCCTCCTCTCTGCCCCCTTTGCCTGATCTGCCTGCTTGTTGCCAAACCAGCCTGTCTGACCCTGCATCCTGTCTGCCACAGCATCCACTCTGCTGTCCAACCAGTCTACCACAGCATCCAGCTCTGCAGTCCATCCAGTCTGTCACAGCATCCAGCTCTGCAGTCCATCCAGTCTGCCACAGCATCCACTCTGCTGTCCACCCAGTCTACCACAGCATCCACTCTGCTGTCCACCCAGTCTACCACAGCATCCAGCTCTGCAGTCCATCCAGTCTGTCACAGCATCCAGCTCTGCGGTCCATCCAGTTTGCCACAGCATCCAGCTCTGCTGTCCATCCAGTCTGCCACAGCATCCAGCTCTGCTGTCCATCCAGTCTGTCACAGCATCCAGCTCTGCAGTCCATCCAGTTTGCCACAGCATCCAGCTCTGCTGTCCATCCAGTCTACCACAGCCAGCTCTGCAGTCCATCCAGTCTGTCACAGCATCCAGCTCTGCAGTCCATCCAGTTTGCCACAGCATCCAGCTCTGCTGTCCATCCAGTCTGCCACAGCATCCAGCTCTGCAGTCCATCCAGTTTGCCACAGCATCCAGCTCTGCTGTCTATCCAGTCTGCCACAGCATCCATCTCTGCTGTCCATCCAGTCTGCCACAGCGCCCAGCTCTGCAAGCCTGCACCAGCTCATCTGCTGACCGCTACTACTGGACTGATTACAAACACTCTTACCCCACAGTCACTATCAGTGGTCCCCAAGCCGGAGTTGTACAAGAGGTCTCCCTCTACTGTCATACTCACATCCCAGGTGCGTAACACTTCCTCTCTCTCATAGGTGTGCGCAGCTCATTGCATTAGGGTGTGTAACCCAATGCTCCAACACACACACCTTTTTCTGCAACCTCAGCTGCACTGGACAGTGAATGAATGAAAATGCTCTGTGCTTATCTGCTTCCTGTTCATTCACAAACCGAAGCATAGTAAACACAGTTGATGAATGAACACAGTCAGTGAGTGTGTTCTCTGCGTTCATTTAGAAAAGGAAGGGAGTAAATGACATTTGACAATTGACTAGCCTTTTCTCCTGCTCTCCATCCTGAAACATCCCCCAAAGCAGCTGTGGGGAGAGGAGGAGGAGGGAAGCCAGCAGCACTGCAAGTGGGGGGGGCGCAACATGGGGGGAAGCCTGGGTCGTAAGGAGAATCAACACCACACATAGTGATTAGGGTGTGCCCAAGCACACCTGGCACACCCCCTGTGCACGCCTATGCTCTCTCTACTGCCCATTCCATCACAGTCCACTCCTCTGGCTCTGCACTCATCCCAGACTGCAATCGCCCAGTCCTCTGAGGCGTGCCTCCCCAGTCCTCTCCTGACTGTGTGTCACTCACCAGTCCTTCTGGCTGCGACCAGTTGTTCCTCCCTGGAGATTTGCTTGGCACTGCTCTGTCCTGCTGTCCTCTCCTTGCTCCCATGCCTCCTGTCCAGGACACCTCCACGTGTTCTTAGAGGGCCCCATCCGCACCCAAGCCCAGGTGCAAGGTCACCCCCCCCAGACTGGGGCGCTACCTCAAAGGCCACGACAGCCTAGCACTCCATCTCCAGCTTCCTCCCAAACAACTCCTTCCCAGTAGGGCTCACCCTGGGGATTTAAGGAGGTCTGCCCCCTGCCATGTCCAAGTTGGGATTGGTCAGGGCTCCTCAGAATACCCCAAACTGCTCCACTTTTCCTCTCCTCCTTCCCTTCCAGAAAACAACAGAACATTCTGGAAAGACGTGGGAGGTGTTGCTGATGCTGCTTGTGAAACACCCAGCTCTACCCTGAGTCACTCCCAACCCAGATCAAACACATCCTCGCTTGGCTACCAGCCAAGCCTGGCAATTTACCTACTCTACCAAAAAAAATCACTATCACTTTTAGCACACTAGAGGGTGCTACAGAGAAAAGGATTTGAAACTCCTACAGATGGAATCTTACAGTGTAAGGAAAAAGGGTTGGGGCAGCTCTCATGGAAGCCTACTGTCTACAAAGGAAAGGTTTGGGGCCCTGCTCATGAAATGTACAGTCTACAAATAAAAAGATTGAGGGAGTTTCATGTTCATGAAGTTCATAGTCTAAAAGGGAAAAGGTTTAGATGTCCTGCTCCCGAGAGCCTACAGTCTACAGGGAAAATGATTGGGGGCGCTACTGAAGATGTCTTACAGTCTAAAGGAAAAAGGTTTGGGCGCTCTGCTCATGAAGGCGTATAGGCTACAAAAAAGGTTTGGGAGCCCTTTAATGAAAGCTTACATTCTAAATGGAAAAGGTTTGGGGTGCTGCTCATGAAAACTTACGGTCTAAATGGAAAAGTTTTGGGGGGTCCTGCTCATGAAAACTTACGGTCTAAATGGAAAAGTTTTGGGGGTCCTGCTCATGAAAACTTACAGTTTAAATGGAAAAGGTTTAGGGGCCCTGCTCATGCAAACTTACAGTCTGAATGGAAAAGGTTTGGGAACCCTGTTCATGGAAGCTTACATTCTAAAAGGAAAAGTTTTGGGGGCCCTGCTCATGAAATCTTACAGTCTAAATGGAAAAGGTTTGGGGGCCATGCTCATGAAAACTTACAGTCTAAATGGAAAAGGTTTGGGGGCCCTGCTCATGAAAGTTCATAGTCCAAAAGGAAAAAGTTTAGATGTCCCACTCATAAAAGTCACAGTCACAGTCTACATGTAAAAAGATTTAGAGCTCTACTCATAGAAAACTACAATCTAAAAGGAAAAGGTTTGGGGGAGAGGGAGGGGCGCTCATAAAATCTTAATCTTACTGGTAACAGTTAAGGGGGGGCTGCTTATGAAAGCTTACATCTTCCCCACACATTTTGCAGATTCTACGGATAAACTTGTCTTACTCATCAAACAGCGCATGGCGAAGAGGGCTCTGACATATGCATAGCTTGCCATTGCTCATACAAGTTTTAAAATTTGTATTAAATATTGGCACATCTATATATAACCTTCCATATGTCTAAGAATGTGAAGTTGTTTTCTTTTGATGTGTGAATAGAATCTTGGAATGAAGAACATTGGATTCTCACATTCACTTCACAGCTCCAGATTTACATTTTCATGTTTCATATTGTTTTCTGTCAGAGGAACTCTGCCTTCCATAGGGAGTGCTTGTCACCTCGCAGTAGCTGCACATGACCTTGGTGTAAAAGCGATTCACTCACTTACAATGTTTTCTCAACGGTTTAAATCAATCTGTAACAGGTTTGGAGAGGGTTCCATGATGTGTCATTGATCGCTTAAATCTGAACTCCAAGTAGATGTAAATTCAACACATGAATTTCTCAAAAAATAAACATAATTATTGCCAGCATAAGTACCCAACTCTTCCTTTATACAGTTGTGCTCATAAGTTTAAATACCCTGGCAGAATTTAAGATTTCTTGACCATTTTTCAAAGAATATGAATGAGAACACAAAAACTTTTCTTTCACTCATGGTTAGTGTTTGGCTGAAGCCATTTATTATCAATCAACTGTGCTTACTCTTTTTAAATCATAATAACAACAGAAACTACCCAAATGGCCCTGATCAAAAGTTTACATACCCTGGTGATTTTGGCCTGATAACATGCACACAAGTTGACAAAAAGGGGTTTGAATGGCTATTAAAGGTAACCATCCTCACCTGTGATCTGTTTGTTTGTAATTAGTGTGTGTGTATAAAAGGTCAACGAGTTTCTGGACTCCTGACAGACCCTTGCATCTTTCATCCAGTGCTGCACTGGCGTTTCTGGATTCTGAGTTATGGGGAAAGCAAAATGATTGTCAAAGGATCTGTGGGAAAAAGTAGTTGAACTGTATAAAACAGGAAAGGGATATAAAAAGATATCCAAGGAATTGAGAATGCCAATAAGCAGTGTTCAAACTCTAATCAAGAAGTGGAAGATGAGGGGTTCTGTTGAAACCAAACCACTGTCAGGTAGACCAAGTAAAATTTCAGCTCCAACTGCCAGGAAAATTGTTTGGGATGCAAAGAAAAACCCACAAATAACTTCAGGACTCTCTGAAAACATGTGGTGTGGCTGTTTCAAGATGCACAATATGGAGGCACTTGAAGAAAGATGGGCTGCATGGTCGAGTCGCCAGAAGAAAACCATTACTACACAAATGCCACAAAGTACCCCGCTTACAATACGCCAAACAGCACAGAGACAAGCCTCAAACCTTCTGGCACAAAGTCATTTGGAGTGATGAGACCAAAATTTAACTTTTGGCCACAACCATATACGCTACATTTGAAGAGGAGTCAACAAGGCCTGTGAAACACGGAGGCACAGAAAATTTGGTCAAAATTGATGGCAAGATGAATGCAGGATGTTATTTAAAAAGATTCTGGATGAACATTTGCATTCATCAGCCAGGAAGCTGCGCATGGGACATACTTGGTCATTCCAACACGACAATGATCCAAAACACAAGGCCAGGTTGACCTGTCATTGGCTTTGGCAGAATAAAGTGAAGTGGCCATCCAGTCTCCTAAACTCAATATCATTGAGCCACTCTGGGGAGATCTCAAATGTGCTGTTCATGAAAGACAGCCCAAGAATTTCCAGGAACTGGAGGCTTTTTGCCAAGAGGAATGGGTAGCTTTACCATCTGAGAAGATAAAGAGCCTCATCCACAAATACCACACAAGACTTCAAGCTGCTATTGATGTTAAAGGGGGTAATACATGGTATATTGAACTGGGGTACGTAAACTTTTGATCAGGGTCATTTGGGTAGTTTCTGTTGTCATTATGATTTAAAAAGAGCAAACACAGTTTATTGATAATAAATGGCTTTAGCCAAACACTAACCATGAGTGAAAGAAAAGTTTTTTGTGTTATCATTCATACTCTCTGAAAAATGGACAAGAAATCATAAATTCTGCCAGGGTATGTAAACTTATGAGCACAACTGTATTAGCTTCCTTTAATAATCTACATAACAGAACTAGAAGTAGGAGGGGAATTCCTCTAAATCAGGGGTGCTTGCCCGGAGTTGGCAACCCATTGATTGCAATCTGCGCTTGCCGACCTGCCATCCCAGAGCATCAAAGTGCATGGAGCCGATGCTAACAGCGCAGGAAGTAGGCAAACGTGGAGAAAGCAGTCACAGAAGCCAATACCAAGTGTAATTCACCTGAGACCTGTCTAGCAGCGTGGAGAGGATACCAGCAGAAGCTAGAAGAGGAAAAAAAGGTCAGTATATTAAACATCACTTACTCTGCATTTTTGCAGTGGGCATATTAGCACCTGTGGCTTTTCTGCGGGTTAGCTACACTGAGCCATAGACTTCCTTTATATCCTGTTGGTTTGGTGCACTTTCAGAAAGAACTTAACTGTATCTAAGCACCACAAACTGAAAATGCTATTTTTTTTTTTAAATCTTTTTTAACCACAACAGTACCTGGCACGAAAACCCCCTTCCTGTCCAGGCCATTTTTCAGCTTCGTCACAGCCGATCACGTGGTGAACAGCCATAACCAATGGCTGTTCACCCCTGTCGGTGAAGCGGCGTGTCCTGGGGACACACCGACACCGACAGAGCCGGGATGCGCACGCCCGATCGCGCGCAATCCCGGCTTAAAGGGAGGACGTCATATGACGTCCACCCGCTGGGAGAGCAGGACCGCTCCGCCGTCATTTGACGGTGGGCGGTCCTGAGGCGGTTAAAGTTTATTATATAAAAAAATACATATAATTCATACATAGTTTACAATCATATATGGCTCTTAAGCCTAGCATCATAACCCATTGATCATAGATTCCAGAATCCAAAAAAAAAACCCCCAAAAAATCGGGTCAATAACCCTCCCTGAGGGGGAAGGTATCTCCCCTCACCCTGTGTGCCTCCACCGCCTATGTGCTCCCAGTACTTGTCCCTTTGTTTACATCACTCTACACTGCATCTTACCCTAATTCTGTTGCCGTTGTAGGGTCACTTATCCAGCTAGTCCATATCTTCTCAAATTTACCTGGGCAACCTCTATTAAAATATGTATCTCTATACAAAAGAAGATTCTTATTTACTAAATGTTTCCAATACATTATTGAAGGAGGGGCTGCTTTTTTCCAATTTAACGTTATTGCTTTCCTCGCATAGAATAGTAACAGACTTATTGACGTTTTCTGTCCCATACTTCTTGTAGTGTTTCCCACTAGGCCCAGGAGACATACCTCCATACGCCTATCTAGGGTGACTGACGTAGTATTTGCAATTATCTCTAAGATTTCTCCCCAATACTCCCCTATAGCTGGGCATAGCCAGAATATATGCAGATAGTTTCCAGGTATACATCCACATCTCCAACTGGACCGAGAGTGTGAACTGTTCATTCTGTTCAGCCTATCTGGTGTGTAGTACGCCCGATGAATTATCTTGAATTGAATCAACTTATCTCGAAGGGAAACTAACACCTTAAAGGGTAAATCCCATACATGCTGCCAGTTCTCCTCATTTAATTCAGGTATATCTTGGTTCCATCGTGCCCGGAGCCTTTCCAGGGCTGGTGGCTCTGATGAGTTAAGACAACCATATATGTTTGAGAGAGCCTGCTTTTTGCATCTCATTCTTAATACCTGCTCTAAGCCGGACTCCTTTAACTCTGGGGGTCCCTCTGGAAATTGACTGCGTAGGGCGTGAGAAAGTTGTATATAACGAAAGAATTGATTTCCTAACATATTAAAGTTCTCCACCAAGTCCCTAAATGGCACTACCACCCCCTGGATTAGCACCTGTCCTAACGCTTTAATCTTATATTTAGCCCACCATCCTGGATCTGGAATTGACCTTAGGTGAGCTAGCTGGGGATTACCCCATAGGGGAGCATTGGGAGATAGGTCGAGCCCAGGATGTTTCCCAAAAGACAAGCCCCTATTCCAGGCTTTTATAGTTGTTGTCATTGAAGGGGTTAATTTATGCTGCACTTTAAGCCCCCGAAATAAAAGCAACTGAAGTGCTTCCACAGACTGTATTATTGCAGCCTCCAACATAGTTGCTGGATTAAATCCATCCGAATTCATCCACCCTGCTGCTGTCACCAGCTGCGAAGCCAAATAGTATTTATAACAGTCCGGGAAGGCCAGTCCCCCTTTTGACAGTGGGCACATCAGTGTGGACAATTTATATCTGGGTGACTGTCCCTTCCAAAGAAACGAAGAGAAGATACTATTTAATTGCGTGAAAAAAGATTTTAGTAACCACTGTGGGGAGTTCCTAAACAGATATAAAAGTTTCGGGAGAAACTTCATCTTTACTATGTTTACGCGGCCCAGCAATGACAATGGGAGCTTCTCCCATATCTTTAATCTTTCCTTCATTTCCTGGACTGCAGGAGCTATATTAAGGGAAAAATAATCTGATGTCTCTCTTGAGACTACTATCCCCAGATACTTAAATTCCATAACCCATTTTAGGGGTACGTGTATTTCTGTCGAATTCACCGCCTCTAAATCTATAGGGAGCATCACGGACTTAGTCCAGCTAACTTTCAGTCCTGTTACTACCGCATAATTATCTATCACCCTCAGTGCCCCCTGCAACAAGGGGCCAGCGTCTTTTGAAAAAAGCAGCATATCATCTGCATAGAGGGCTACCCTCTCCTCCAAGCCCCCAATCCTAAGGCCCTGGATATCCGAGGAGGCCCTGATGGCCTTTGCTACAGGTTCAATAGCAATAGAAAAGAGGGCCAGGGAGAGAGGGCAGCCCTGGCGCATGCCTCTATACAGCTGGAATGGGGATGAGAGATCTCCCCCCAGCCTCACAGATGACATGGGATTCCTGTATATCGTTTGCAGCCAGGAGATAAACAACAACGGAAACCCCATTCATCTCAATACCTCCCATAGAAAATGCCACTCGACCGTGTCAAAGGCCTTTTCTATATCTAGGGAGGCCACCAATCTAGTACCTTCGTTTATATGTTGGGTATTTATGTTGGTAAACAATCTTCGTATATTAATATCTGTTGTTCTATTAGGTATAAAGCCTGTTTGATCTGAATCTATCACTGAGGTAAGCAGAGGTTGTAGCCTAAGTGTAAGTAATTTTGTTAAAATTTTGAAATCGCTATTAAGTAGGGCTATTGGCCTATATGATGAACATATCTTAGGATCTCCACCCTCTTTATGAATAAGGGTTATATGTGCATATCGCATAGATTCAGGAAGCACTCCTTGCGCTAAACCTTTTGTAAATAATGCTGCAAGTCTAGGGGCCAGTATTTCACTATTGATCTTATAAAATTCAATAGGTAGTCCGTCTGGACCTGGAGCCTTTTCTCCTGGAAAAGAGTCTATAACCATTTGCACCTCCTCTGCTGTAATAGATTTGACTAAAGTTTCCCTCTTCCTATCTGATAACCATCCCAGTGCCACTTTGTCCAAGAGAACCGTCAAGTCCTCTGGGCAAAAGTCAGCAGGGAGGGAGGAAGTATATAGAGACTGCCCTGCTGCGCTAGACTTGCTAAAAAACTCCCATTTTTATCTCCATGTTCGAAAATATTTTGCCTATTCTTTTTAAGCTAATTTCCTGTTTCGTCTTTCATATATAGATTTAAATCCCTTTGAGATGCCATTAATAATTCAAAATTTTGAATATTAGGGTTACTATTGTACTGTTCTTTTTGATATTCTACTATGTTCAATAGTACTTGTAGTGTAGATTTTTGATTTTTGCGGTATGCCGCTATTGCCGAGATGTATTGGCCCCTTGTATATGCTTTGAAGGCCTCCCATACTACCTCAGTGAAGCTGATCCCTCATTGTTCTCCCAATATTCTTTTATTAATGGTTTCATGATTTCCCTTACATCTGGATGGCCAGCCCATTGAGGGCCCAGGCGCCACAAAGTCACCTTTTTAAGGGTAGGCGTACGTATTGATAACAGCATAGGACAATGATCTGAATTTTTTTGGGGAGGCGGCAAACAAACCTGGCCCCTCACTTCCCCCCGTCGCTCGCTCGATCGCCCACTCAATTGCAGCTTTGTTTGCCCACTTGCTCGCCCACTGCCCGCCAGCCCCACACTTACCCCATCCAGGTCGCAGCTTTGGTGGGCTTCCCCCCTGCATCTTCTCCCAAGTCCTGGCGCACACTTCTCCTCCCGGCCAAACGGGTCTTAGGATTCCCGGCCAATCGGGTCTCAGGACACTCTTCCTGATTGGCCGGGAGGAGAAGCAGGAAGACATTAGCAAATATTAATTCGCTAATGTCACACAAGTGGGTGGCTCGGGGGGGGGGGCAGTGCTGTGCACCCCAAGCCCACCCTTTTAGGCTCTAATCATGCGCTAAAAAAAACCCAACCCCATTGAAATCCATGTGTCCGGCTTCCTGTAAGGAGATTAGGGGCCAGATGCATGGATTAGGGGGGCGGCACCACTGTGCCCCTTATGAGTGGCCGCCACTGTTCACCAGAGCTCCTGATGGGGAGGTGGGGGGGCAGCAGTGCCTTAGACCAGGACTTTCCAAACTTTCAAAATAAAAGGACCAATTTACTGTCCTTCAGCCGGTGAGAGTAGAAAACGCTCCAGCATCAGTGGAAGTTGACCTTGTCTCAGGCTTGATGGTTAGTGGGAGTAAAAATTACATAGCAACGGTGGTCAGTAGGAGGAGGAATGCTGCCCCATTATTGGTATTAGTTGGAGGAATTATGCCTTATCATTGGTGTCATTGGAAGGAATAGTGCCTAAGCATTGGTGTCCATGGAAGAAATTTTGCCCCAATTTGGGCATGAGTGGGAGGAATGGTTTCTCATCATTGATCATACTGGAAGGACAAGTGCCTAATTTTAGTGGGAGGAAAAGTACCCCAAGGGATAAAGGTAAGCAAAGGGCCACATCCGGCCCTGTGGACTGCTGTTTGGAGACCACTGCATTACATGATTATGTTTGTCCAGGAATAGCAAAGCATGATTACTTGAAAAAAGGGAAAAAAGGGAAAATGTGAAAAAGCCCTGATGAAGGGGAAGAGTTGGTGCCTTCAAAATGCATTGCCTGTTTTATATTTTCTTGTTATAAGCAAACTCCTAATATTAAAAGATATCAGACTCTTAGATCTTTGGCACTCATATTAGACATTTTACATGTGGATCTTACAATTTGGGTCCCCTAGATAAGGGGTACCCTGATTCTTTTGAGAGCAGCCTCATTTTAGGCTACTGTGCTTCATATGAACGTGATTGACTTAGCCATGGATTCTTCACCCATGAGCTACTGATAAGCCGAACCCTACGATTTACAGTGCATATTCCAGCAATAAAAAAACTGACAGGGGTTATACCCATTCCCCACTCTATTCGAAAATAGGAAAAAAATGTTTGTACCACTTGTAAAAATATATCATTACAGAAAGCAGAAAAAGAATCACACTCCATTTTCCTGACCTTTCACCTCTTAACCTTTGAACAAAGTGGACATAACTATCAAAATGTGTTTCAATTAACTGTGACCTCCACAACATGTAATTCAAAAATCCATTCTTCCTGGCCAGTCAATGATTATGGGTGTCAGGTAACATGGAAAAATAGATGATGAATGCATCTGGTCCTTGGAGAGTTCAGAAAACCTTTTAACGCAGAAATACCACAGAGCAGTCAAAACTGCAACAATGCCATGTAACATACAGTAGCCGATAGCAGCCAATCAAATTCCCCTTTCCTAAGTTTAAGCTGGGTCAACCTGCTCTTCGGGATCGCTCTATCTATCTATCTTGCTTACTCATTCTCTCTCTTTTTCCTTCTCTAACGAATATATGCTCCAATTCATAATTAGCATAGAACAATACATATATTTCCCTAGCACTTTCTCCAGCAGTTTCGACATTTTTGTTGCTAAAAATGATGCATTAAAAAATGTAAAAGAGCAAAGAAAAAAAATCAACCATTTAATTTTTTTTAAATATTATTTGCACTGATATGTTTACCTATTGCCTAAAAAACAAAAAAAAAAACAAAATGTATATAAAAAAAACAAAAAATGGAAAAGACCCGAAAACGTGCTTGAACATTATTCCACACTTTTTTTTAATCATAGCATTTATGATCAGGATCACTGACCACAATCACACATGTTAGGGTTTAAAAAAAAGTAACTGACAAATAAATACCCCCCCACCCCCCAAAATAATGAAAAGTATAAAATAGTTTTTGCCCCTTTTTTCATGTTTAGGCAATAATTAGAACCCGTGTTAGTTGTTTGTAATGTGTCCATTCCTGGAATTGCAACATGGCGCGAGGAGATCTCTCCAAAGTGAGCGGAAAGGCATTCTTAGTTAGTGATCAGAAGAATTTCCCCGATTTGAAGATTACCCATCACTTCCTGTTTCAGTGACAAGGGTAAAATTCGAACTTGCCACCTCTTTGTGTCTCAGTGATAATGCTCACCAGGGCAAATCAGGGTGGGGATGCAACTGTCAATAAGAGGCTATAAGGTAAAACAAAATGAAAACGGGGTTCTAATCCTTTACTGCTTTATCCAAAAATAGAAAGAGAGAAACACATTAGGCCAATTGCAAATATGAGGGCTGTTTTGAAAATAACATTATTGGGATTTTTTTTTATAATTAATTTACATAGGTCATTCAAATTTCACATGTCGATAGATAGATGGATGAAGAAATTTAAAGAAGGGGAAACCTTCATTGAAGACAAACCACACAGTGGTAGCCCATTAACTGCGACCACTGACACAAATCTTCAGCAAGATGAATTGATCTGTGTGAACAGCCAAGTCGGAATCTGTGAGCTTGCTGCACAACTGGACTGTGGATGCAATGTCATACATAAGATTATAGAAGACCTATCAAAAAGTGTGTGCAAAGTGGGCACCTGGACAGCTGACACCAGATAGAGAAAGGAGAAAGATAAATACTCCCACAAAATAGTAAAAAGTATAAAACAGTTTTTGCCCTTTTTCGTGTGTAGGCAATAATTAGAACCCAAGTTCGTTTTTTGTTGTGTCTCCTTTCCTGGAATTGTAACAGTAAGGCAAGTCCAGTTGCGCAGGAAGCTAATGGATACAGAAGATGGTGGAAGACCTAGGGTATCAAAAAGTGTGTGCAAAGTGGCCACCTCGGCAGTTGACACCAGAATTGAAGAAGGGAAGGGAAAAAGATGCTCTGACCTGCTGTAAGCGTTTTAAGCCAATGAAGACACGTTTTTTGCTGATCTAGTGACAGGGGATGAAACGTGGGTGTATCTTTATGATCCGGAAATGAAGAATAAGTCCATGGAATGGCGTCACACATCTGTTCCAAGGCCTAAGAAGTGCAAGAGCCTGCGATTAGCACAGAAAGCCATGGTGACTGTTTTTTTTGGGATGACAAGGGCACCATTTTCTTTGATTCTCTGAAACATGGCCGTACCGTTAGTGAAAGGTACATTGAGACACTTAAGAAGCTTGGAGAAGCCATTAAGAGGAAGGGACCAAAAAAGAATCTGAAACATACACACAACCACACACATCTTTGGCAACAAATCGGGATCAGCAAATTTGGCTCCACCCTCAGACTTCCATTTGTTCAGTCCAATCAAGGACAGTCTTCAGGGACAACGATTTGAAGACAAGATGAGGTGAAAGTGACTGTGAAGAAGTGGGTACAACAGTAGGTACCTGAATCTTTTCAAGAGGATTCGAGAGTTGGGTTCAACGATGGTGCAAATGCATCCCTTGTGATGGAGACACCGTTGAGTAGTACCGATGTAAGTTAATTAAAAAGTCAAGCCCATGTTGGCATTACTTTCAGTACAGCCCTTATATTGCAGAGTTATGTCAGGACTGCCATCTAGATTGTGCCGTCACCTGACTATTGTGAGCTGGTGCCCTATACTTCTTCGAGAGTTTAGAAGTGTCAACAAAGAGAAAAAACGACTTAGTGTTTATTTTAAAAAAATCCATCCTACAACTATTTGGTATGGGGGGTGGTGCCCTGTCTGGTTTAGACAGCACCTAGGAAGATAGGACAAGGTACTACATATACTTTGTCACCTGGGGAAAATAACACATTAATAAAAATGGAAGCGAGTCTTCTTCTTTAAATGGGTTTTTATCATTGAATTTCATTAGGCTGTAAAACATCTCCAGGTTCTGATACCACCTCCCTTTGACATGCTTGGTGTACCAAAACTGTATATTTCACATCTAACAAATCTAAGATGTTTTCAGTCTCACCCTTAAAGTGAACCTGTGCTTTGACCACTTTAAAACCTTTTCCCCTTGCAACCTATACGTACCCCTTTTCGCTCCCTGCCATGCCAATCAGTCTCCAGACCTGCAGTCTGAAAGGGAGCATGCATGGGCTTGGGGACTTCTGGTGAACTCTACAACTAGGAGGTAAACTACTGAGGGGCCCTATGGACCCTTTTACCAGTTCACAAGCAGACTGATTTGCCTGATAGAGCAAGTCAGTCAACATCTACATGCTAAGGATCGGTCAAACCCAATGATTCAGTTTTCTCATCACTAATAGCCATGGTTTCTACACCACTATAAAAGCCTCTGACACAACCTGCTCCCATCCTCAACTGTACACACAGCCTCTATTGTAAAGGTCATCTTCCCTGTCCCATCCCTTGTTGTTTGATGCCATGGCTGAGACACAGAGCTGAACTGGAGCTATGCATGTTCTCCCTGTGCCTGCGTGGGTTTCCTCCGGGTACTCCGGTTTTCTCCCACAATCCAAAGACATGCTGGTAGGTAAATTAGATCCTGTCTAAATTGTCCCTAGTATATGTATGAATGTGAGTTAGGGACATTAGATTGTAAGCTCCTTGAGGGTAGGGACTGATGTGAATGCAAAATATATATATGTAAAGCGCTGCGTAAATTGACGGCGCTATATAAGTACCTAAAATAAATAGATAATAAAATAAATAAAGAACAGTACAGAGGACAGGCAGGACACAAAGGAGGAGCTCACGTGCAGCAAGCAACCAGAGGTGGCAATAATGAGTATGACGTGAACTCAATGACAGAAAACTGTGGCAGCAGACATAAAAACACTGTGCTCAGGGGCAGCTGCCCCTTGTTGCACCCCCTCTTCCCTAGTCCTGGCCCTGGTTATCATTGCGGATATGAAGTTGAGCTAGAAGTGGCCCACTCTATAGCCTGGACACCTTATACACCTGGTAATAGCTGTATCACATTTTGGGTCATGTCATGAACACATGAAATGTGCAAAAGAAAACCAAAAGAACATCAATGACAAGAATAATTCTTTTTTTCTTTGTAATCTGATAGTAATAATATATAATTAATTTATCTATACCAATTGCTCTGTATGTTTTATATTGAAAGCCAGAGAGGCTTGCAGTGTGACAAAGGTAATTATTTACAGAGACACTTAAGTGTGAATAAATGGTGTTAATTCATCCCTAGCAAATAATGCCCTCATTTACATTATTTTTTTTTTCAAAGCTTTCTCAGTGTTTATAAATAGCAGCTAAACTCTCGCATGTTATCTCCAAGGCTTTGTTAGAATTTTTTCTTCCTCACGTCTCCATATTGGTAAATTGTGTGAACTGCTTTTGCCAGTTTCCGGTCCAGTGATCATACAGCTCAGTAATTATAATTTAATGCTGTATAAAGTGGAGCACCGTTCCAGCTTCATTTGTGACGTCGTTAGACAGAATGCAAACAATAAAATATTGAAATAGAACAATCAGGCAAGAATAGTGAAGTAGCAGACTTAAGAACTGCAAGCCCCTTCTGTGAAGAAAACATACTGTATGGTGCCACTAACAGTTAGAGAACTTGACAAAAAGCTTGTAGATACATGACCATCACACATACGTTAAAAGGTCATAAACTTGTAGACACATAACCATCACACCTATGCTGTACAGCCAAAAGCTAGTAGACATATGACCATCAAACCTACACTATATGGCCAAAAGCTTGTAGATACATGACCATAAAACCTACACTATATGGCCAAAGGCTTGTAGACACATGACAATCAAACCTTCACTATATGGCCAAAAGCTTGTAGACACATGACCATCACACCTACACTATACGGCCAAAAGCTTGTAGACACATGACCATCACACCTACATTATATGGTCAAAAACTTGTAGACACATGACCATCACACCTACACTATATGGCCAAAAGCATGTAGACACATGACCATCACACCTACATTATATGGTCAAAAGCTTGTAGACACATGACTATCACATCTACACTATATGGCCAAAAGCTTGCAGACACATGACCATCGCAACTACATTATATGGTCAATAGCTTGCAGACTCATGACCATCGATACATCAATCGCCCCATCACAGTGCCCTCATAGATTAGTTGCCCCATCAGAATGCACTCATAGATCAATAGCCCCCATCACAATATCCCCATAGATAAGTTGCCCCACCATAGTGTCCTCATAGGTTAGTTGTCCCACCACAGTGCCCTCATAGATCAGTTGCCCCAACTCAGTGCCCGTATAGGTTATTTGCCTCATCAGAGTGCACCCATATATTAGTTGCCCCCATCACAGTGCCCCCACAAGTTACCCGCTTTGTGCTGTGGCTGCGACTGCCCTGCCATCGGCATTGCCAAACGCCCGTTAATTTATGAGCAGCCCATAAATTTCAGCCTATTTTAGGGCTGCTCTTAAATGCCTGTTACGTGCAGTGGAGCCCGTAAAAATATGGCTGCGGGCTGACATGTCAACTACGCATGTGCCGTGCAAAACTAGCTAGGCTTGAGAAAGGCCGTACACACTCGGCCATTTTTGGGCAGGCGGGCTCATGCACAGCAATGTAATGGTGCCGGGTGGTGCCATTTTTAAATGTAAGGCACTCATCTCGGCAGTGGCGCGTACCTCTCCACATCACGGTATGGTACGGTAAGACCGGACCCCTCCGCAGCCTCTGACTACCTCCTGTTGCTCTCCTGTATCATGTCTGCACAGCCTATGACCACATCCTATACTATGTCTGCACAGCCTATGACCACATCCTATACTATGTCTGCACAGCCTATGATCACCTCCTATATTATGTCCGCACAGCCTCTGACATCTTCTGTACCATGTCCACACAGCCTATGACCACCTCCTATACCCTGTCCGCACAGCCTATGAACACCTCCTATACCATATCCGCAGGCTCTGACATCTCCTGTATCATGTCCGCACAGCCTATGACATCTCCTGTACGATGTCTGTACAGCCTACGACCACCTCCTATACCATGTCCGCAGCCTCTGACATCTTCTGTACCATGTCTGCACAGCCTAGGACCACTTTCTAAACCATGTCCACATAGCCTATGACCACCTCCTGTACCATGTCAGCACAGCCTATGACACCTCCTGTACCAAATCAACAAAGTCTATGACACCTTCTGTACCATGTCAGCAAAGCCTATGACATCTCCTGTACCATATCCGCACAGCCTATGACCACCTCCTGTACCATGTCCGCACAGCCTATGACCACCTCCTGTACCAAGTCCGCACAGCCTATGACCACCTCCTGTACCATGTCCGCACAGCTTATGACCACCTCCTATACCATGTCCGCACAGCCTATGACCACCTTCTATACCATGTCTGCACAGCCTATAACAACCTCCTGTACCATATCCACACAGACTAAGACAACCTCCTGTACCGTGTCTGCACAGCCTATAACCACCTCCTGTACCATGTCTGCACAATCTATGACCACTTCCTATACCATGTCTGCACAGCCTATAACCACCTCCTGTATCATATACGCACAGCCAAAAACCACCTCCTGTACCATGTCTGCATAGCCTATGTCTACTTTCTGTACCATGTCTACACAGCCTATGACCACCTCCTGTACCATGTCCGCACAGCCTATGACCACCTCCTATAACATATCCGCACAGCCTCTGACATCTCCTGTACCATGTCTGCACAGCCTATTACCACCTCATATACTATGTCCGCAGCCTCTGACATCTACTGTATCATGTATGCAGCCTCTGACATCTCCTGTACCATATCCACACAGCCTATGACCACCTCCTGTACCATGTCCGCACAGCTTATGACCACCTCCTATACCATGTCCGCACAGCCTATGACCACCTTCTATACCATGTCTGCACAGCCTATGACCACCTCCTATACAATGTCTGCACAGCCTATGACCACCTCTTGTACCTTGTCAGCACATCCTATGACATCTCCTGTACCATGTCTGCACAGCCTATGACCACCTCCTATACCATGTCTGCACAGCCTATAACAACCTCCTGTACCATATCCACACAGACTAAGACAACCTCCTGTACCGTGTCTGCACAGCCTATAACCACCTCCTGTACCATGTCTGCACAATCTATGACCACCTCCTATACCATGTCTGCACAGCCTATAACCACCTCCTGTATCATATACGCACAGCCAAAAACCACCTCCTGTACCATGTCTGCATAGCCTATGTCTACTTTCTGTACCATGTCTACACAGCCTATGACCACCTCCTGTACCATGTCCGCACAGCCTATGACCACCTCCTATAACATATCCGCACAGCCTCTGACATCTCCTGTGCCATGTCTGCACAGCCTATTACCACCTCATATACTATGTCCGCAGCCTCTGACATCTACTGTATCATGTATGCAGCCTCTGACATCTCCTGTACCATTTCCGCAGCATCTGACATCTCCTGTACCATGTCCGCACAGCCTATGACCACCTCATGTATCATGTCCACAGCCTCTGACATATCCTGTATCTTGTCCCGCAGCCTCTGACATCTCCTGTATCATGTCCGCACAGCCTATGACCACCTCATGTACCATGTCCACAGCCTCTGACATCTCCTGTACCATGTCTGCACAGCCTACGACCACCTCCTATACCATGTCTGCACAGCCTATAACAAACTCCTGTACCATATCCACACAGACTAAGACCATCTCCTGTACCATGTCTGCACAGCCTATAACCACCTCCTGTACCGTGTCTGCACATTCTATGACCACCTCCTATACCATGTCCGCACAGCCTATAACCACCTCCTGTATCATATACGCACAGCCAATAACCACCTCCTGTACCATGTCTGCATAGCCTATGTCTACTTTCTGTACCATGTCTGCACAGCCTATGACCACCTCCTGTACCATGACCGCACAGCCTATGACCACCTCCTATAACATATCCGCACAGCCTATGACCACCTCCTGTACCATATCCGCACAGCCTATGAGCACCTCATGTACCATGTCCGCAGCCTCTGACATCTCCTGTATCATGTCCACAGCCTCTGACATATCCTGTATCATGTCCACAGCCTCTGACATCTCCTGTACCATGTCCACAGCCTCTGACATCTCCTGCATCATGTCCGCATCACAGTGTCCCCATGGATTAGTTGCCCATCACAATGTCCCTATAGATTAGTTGCCCCATCGCAGTGTCCCCATAGAAAAGTTTCCCATCACAGTGTCCCCATAGATTAGTTTCCCCATCACAGTGTCCCCATGGATTAGTAGCCCATCACAATGTCCCTATAGATTAGTTGCCCAATCACAGTGTCCCCATAGATTAGATGTCCATCACAGTGTCCAAAAGATTAGTTGCCCCATCACAGTGTGCCCATAGATTAGTTGTCCCATCACAGTGTCCCCATAGATTAGTTACCCCATCACAGTGTCCCTATAGATTAGTTGTCCATCAGAGTGTCCCCATATATTAGTTGTCCATCACAGTATCCCCATAGATTGGTTGCCCATCACAGTGTCCCCATAGATTAGTTGTCCATCACAGTGTCCCCATAGATTAGTTGCCCATCACAGTGTCCCCATAGATTTGTTGCCCCATCACAGTGTCCCCGTAGATTAGTTACCCATCACAGTGTCCCCATAGATTAGTTGCCCATCACAGTGTCCCATAGATTAGTTGCCCATCACAGTGTCCCCATAGATTAGTTGCCCATCACAGTGTCCCCATAGATTAGTTGCCTATCACAGTGCCCCCATAGATTAGTTTCCCATCCCAGTGTCCCATAGATTAGTTGCCCATCACAGTGCCCCCATGGATTAGTTGCCCATCACAGTGTCCCATATATTAGTTGTCCATCACAGTGTCTCCATAGATTAGTTGCCTATCACAGTGTCCCTAAAAATTAGTTGCCCCATCACAGTGTCCCCATAGATTTGTTGCCCATCACAGTGCCCCCATAAATTAGTTTGCCATCACAGCGTCCCCATGAATTAGTGTTGGGGCCTTAATAATTTCAGAAACCATGTAATTCTTTGAGGGCAGAAATGAGCAATTAGCCCATGTGCAAAAGATGGAAAAAGAAAAATTTGACCAGCAGTGAATGAGTTAAAATGACCCTACAAATGAATATCTGATAGTTCGCCCCTCCACCTCTCTTTGCAGTGCAGTTGCTCCTGTCTGCAGACACCACACCCCTGCTGAGCCTCATGTGTAATATGCTGCACTCACTTTTACATTAATTCCCCCCCAGCTGGAAGTTAAAATAGAACTAAAGGCAAAGATTTTTTTTCATTTTGGATCGAGTAAGGGAGGTTTATAAACCCTGTGAGTTTTTTTGTGTCATCTGTGTCCTCAGTAGTGTATGGGGGGTTTTTCTGCGCTATGCCCTGAGTGAGGATGGGGGGCAGTAAGCGGCCACCTGTATCGGCCAAACTAAATCGTAAGAGTAAGTATATTGTGTGTGGTGGCGCTAAACTGAATAAATGAAAGATATCATAT
>BLSH010376100.1:88858-106013 GCA_018402905.1 Glandirana rugosa
TTATATTGATTTTCTTTCGGAAAAAAAGAAAAATTAAAACCTATCTTACCTCTCTCTAATCTCGTAGACGGTCCAAAAATAACAACAGACACGGGGGTAATCCCTCTAAGCGGGAGAGTTAAAAAGTCCAAATGGAAATGGTGATTATCACTTTCTTCCACTTGAATGATCACTATTTATTGCATCATATGTCTGGTTTAATATCACTACTTGCCATCATATGATATCTTTCATTTATTCAGTTTAGCGCCACCACACACAATATACTTCATCTGTGTCCTCATTGGGGAGATTCCCCTTCACTTTCTGTCCCATAGGCAAAATAGGAAGTGAGAGAATTCCCCTAAAGTGACAGAAACCCTGACTGTCACCAAAACTAGTGTCCCCATTGGAAAATTTCCCCACTACTCCTGTTCTGGTGATAACCCAACATTTGGGACCTTCTTTCACTATTAGTGGTAAAGGTAAACCTGAAAAATTGAGAGGGCGAATCTCCCTAATGGGGGCACAGACAACAATAAAAACCTGGCAGATGCTCTAATCTCTCTCCATTCTATCCAAAATTAAAAAGAAAAAAAGGCTTTCTTTTAGTTATATTATTTAGTTATATTTTAACATGTGTGAAAATTTTTGAAAAAAAGGGTTAAATCGACCATTTAAAAAAATGAATAAAACTGGTCCATGCGCTCCCTCCTCTATCTCTCCTCGCATCTGGGGACCCACACCTCTATGTGTAATCTGCTGTACCCACTTTTAGAGTAAGGCTCCATTCACATTTTTGCGTTCTGGGAATGTGTGCAAAAATGCACATTTCCACGCAAAAAACACAGGAAAAACACTCATCGCACTTTCAGTGTGGTTAATTCTTAATAGCACCCCAAATGAGGCTAGCAAACGCATGTTTTGTAGAACAACAGGTGATGACGGGCCACATCCCCATATGTACATATGTATTGGGATGACCATGGTCATTGATGACGGGTCACATCCCCATATGTATTGGGATGGCCATGGTAATTGATGATGGGTCACATCCCCATATGTGCACATGTATTGGGATGGCCATGGACATTGATGGTGGATAACATCCCCATATGTGCACATGTATTGGAATGTCCATGGACATTGATGACGGGTCACATGCCCATATGTACATATGTATTGGGATGGCCATGGGCATTGATGATGAGTCACATCCCCATATATACACATGTATTGGGATGGCCATGGTCATTGATGACGGGTCACATTTCCATATGTACACATGTATTGGGATGACCATGGTCATTGATGACTGGTCACTAGAGTTGAGCGAACCCGAACTGTAAAGTTCGGGTTCTTACCGAACTTTGGGGTGTCCATGACCCGGACCCGAACCCGGACATTTGAAAAAAGTTTGGGTTCGAGTTCTGGGTTCGGGTATTTGATCATGCATGTTGAATAGCTGCAGGGCAGCCAATCAACAAGCATTTCACTGGTTTGCCCTTAGAAGCCATCACAGCCATGTCTACTAATGGCATGGCTGTGATTGGCCAGTGCATCATGTGACCCAGCCTCTTTATAAGCTGGAGTCACTTAGTGCTGCATGTCACATGCTCTCTGGATAGTGTAGGGAGAGGATGCTGCCGGTGCTGTGAGGGACAGATTGCAGATAGATAGATAGGTAGAGATTACTACTACTACTGCTTTTAGGGACAGATTGCAGATCTCATCCTGCATTACAGAACGATCTGACTGGACTAGGTAGAGTCTACTGCTTAGAGGGACAGATTATTGTTCTAAAATCATCTTCTAGTTCTATAGGGTCAGGTTCCTGCTGTTGCTGTAAGGCAGTGGTTCTCAACTCCGGTCCTCGGGCCCCCCCAACAGGCCAGATTTTAAGTATTACCTTGGGGAGATGCAGACTAGAATACTGCAATCACTGAGCAGCAAATTATATCACCTGTGATTTATTTCAGTTATCTTGCAAACCTGGCCTGTTGGGGGGGCCCGAGGACCGGAGTTGAGAACCACTGCTGTAAGGGAAAGATTATTGTTCTAAAATCATTTTGTAGCCCTCTAGCACTTTCCAGGACTTTTTTACAGTCATTTTTGTGCCGAAAAGTTCGGGTCCCCATTGAATTCAATGGGGTTCGGGGTAAAGTTTGGGTCAAGTTCGGTACCAAACCTGGACTTTTTCCCGAAGTTCGGCCGAACCCACCGAACATCCAGGGGTTCGATCAACTCTACTGGTCACATCCACATATGTACACATGTATTGGGATGACCATGGTCATTGATGACTGGTCACATCCCCATATGTGCGCATGTATTGGGATGGCCATGGACATTGATGGTGGGTAACATCCCCATATGTGCACATGTATTGGAATGTCCATGGACATTGATGACGGTTATATCCTTACACATACACATGTATTGGGATGGCCATGGACATTGATGATGGGTCACATCCCCATATGTACACATGTATTGGGATGGCCATGGTCATTGATGACGGGTCGCATCCCCATGTGTACACATGTATTAGGATGTCCCTGGACATTGATGATGGGTCACATCCCCATATGTACACATGTATTGGGATGGTCATGGGCATTGACGATAGGTCACATTCCCATATGTACACATGTATTGGGATGGCAATGGGCATTGATGACAGGTCACATCCCCATATGTACAAATGTATTGGGATGACTATGGTCATTAATGACGGGTCAAACCCACATATGTGCGCAAGTATTGGGATGGCTATGGACATTGATGGTGGATAACAACCCCATATGTGCACATGTATTGGAATGTCCATGGACATTGATGACGGGTCACATGCCCTTATGTACATATGTACTGGGATGGCCATGGGCATGGATGATGGGTTACATCCCCATATGTACACATGTATTGTTGACCATGGGCATTGATGACTGGTCACATCCCCATATTTGCGCATGTATTGGGATGGCCATGGACATTGATGGTGGGTAACATCCCCATATGTGCACATGTATTGGAATGTCCATGGACATTGATGACGGTTATATCCCTACACATACACATGTATTGGGATGGCCATGGACATTGATGATGGGTCACATCCCCATATGTACACATGTATTGGGATGGCCATGATCATTGATGATGGGTCGCATCCCCATGTGTACACATGTATTAGGATGTCCCTGGACATTGATGATGGGTCACATCCCCATATGTACACATATATTGGGATGGTCATGGGCATTGACGATAGGTCACATTCCCATATGTACACATGTATTGGGATGACCATGGGCATTGATGACAGGTCACATCCCCATATGTACACATGTATTGGGATGACTATAGTCATTGATGACTGGTCACATCCCCATATGTGCGCATGTATTGGGATGGCCATGGACATTGATGGTGGGTAACATCCCCATATGTGCACATGTATTGGAATGTCCATGGACATTGATGACGGTTATATCCTTACACATACACATGTATTGGGATGGCCATGGCCATTGAGGATGGGTCGCATCCCATGTGTACACATGCATTAGGATGTTCCTGGATATTGATGATGGGTCACATCCCCATATGTGCACATGGATTGGGGTGGCAATGGACATTGATGATGGGTCACATCCCCATATGTACACATGTATTGGGAAGGCCATGGACATTGATGACAGGTCACTTCCCCATATGTTCACATGTATTGCGATAGCCATTGACATTGATGACGGGTCACATCCCCATACATACAATATATGTACACAAGTATTGGCATGGCCATGGACACTAATGACGGTCATATCATATCTTCATACATGCACATGTATTGGCATGACCATGGACATTGATGATGTCACATTCCCATATGTACACCTGTATTGGGATGACCATGGACATTGATGACGGGTCACATCCCCATATGTACACATGTATTGGGGTGGCCAAGGACATTGATGATGGGTCACATCGTCATACGTACACATGTACACTATTGGGATGACTATGGACATTGATGACGGTCACATCCCCATACGCACACATGTTTTGGGATGGCCATGGACATTGATGCCGGGTCACATCCTTCATATGTACACATGTATAGGGATGGCCGTGGACATTGGTGATGGGTCAAATCCCCATATGTACACATGTATTGGGATGGCCATGCACATTGATGATGGATCATTTCCTCATACGTACACATGTATTGGAATGACCATTGGCATTGATGATGGGTCACGTCCCTATATGTGCACATGTATTGGCATGACCATGGACATTGATGGTGGTCACATCTCCATACGTACACATGTATTGGCATGGCCATGCACATTTATGATGTCTCACATCCCCATATGTACACATGTATTGGGATGGCCATGGACATTGATGACGGGTCACATCCCCATATGTACACATGTATTGGCATGGCCGTGGACATTGCTGACATCTCACATTCCCATGTGTACACATGTATTGGGATGGCCATGGACATTGATGATGGGTCACACCCCCATATGTACACATGTATTGGGATGGCCATGCACATTGATGATGGGTCACATCCACATATGTAAATGTAGCCAATGGCTCCCTTGATGTGGTCCACCTGTCTCTCTGCCCTCAATCACAAATTTCCTTTCGTCTGGAGTCATGGAACAGGCCGGTATGGGACCATTTATATACGCCTCCATATGCACACTCCTTCTTCCTCCAGCACTGACACTTGCTGAACGTTACACTCCTCACACTTTCTCCTGCACAACACTTGCCTCTCTCCAGTGAGACCCAAAGGGAAATGTATGCAGTCTCCGACACCTTCTTCCGGCCTAGCTAGCACATGGGGAGGCCTGCCTTTTTTGCTGGCAGGGCCTCCGAACCGCCTATTACAGGCAAGGGCCCCAGGCCCTCAAAATGTAGCTGAATATGTTGGTGCTGGCTAGAGTTCGATGGACTACTACTCTTTCAGACCACCTCAGCTCTCCTGGCTGCTCTGGGCCTGCTCCACTGCCCAGTGACACCACTTCCCTGACTGGCTCCTTTGACCTCCATAGACTGTCCACTGTATCCTCCCAGCATGCTCCAGTCCACCTTCTCCAGCTCCCAGGGTATGTCACTCACCGACACCAGTGGATCATTTAAAGAGTCTTTCCTGTAGTCTCTCTGTTGCTCTCTTGCTCCCTTGTGCTGGATCTCTATCTCTCCTCCTGCCTGCACCCAAGCTCCCAGGCCTCAAGGTCACCCCTCCCCCCCAGACTGGGGACTCCCCAGGTGAGGCCTCCGCAACCTCTGCAACATTCCCACTCTTCCACCCGACACTCTGCTTAGAGCGCAGTTCATTATTCTTAAAGCGGATGTAAACCTTCACATATACCCAGTGAAGTGAACAGCCTCAGATGATACACAGAGATAAAACAAATCTCCCTACATAAGTTTTACGTGCCTATCTGCTGTCTTCCGCTTTATATATCCTTTTGAAAGTGGACATCGTGTTACAGATTTTCTCTTCCTGTTCAGCAGTAGGAGTGGATTATTGACATACAGCCAAGACAGCTGTTTGGAGGAAAGGCACACATCCCCACTCCACATTGGCATAGGTAGGCAGGAAGGAATGTGCAGAGCTTTGCTGTGACAAGTCAAGCTCTTTGCTAATCTATTTATAGCAACCTCCCATGACACAAATGTCAAGCTGCCTTTATTTCCCATCTCGGAGAACTTGTCAGAAGTTATTAGGCTGATAACAGAGCTACGGAACAGAAGAAACACACAAGACTCTGAGCTTTGGGGAGAGATAAGAAAACACTGCAGATACATGTGCTCAGGTCAAATTTCATGAATCGGGTTTACATCCACTTTAATAATGAAACAATTTAAATGTAAACAGGTTGTTTCTCAAAAAAACACCAAAGAGAAACCAGCCAAAGGAAAATCACCTAAAGGTAGGTATCAATGACCAGCCTGCAGATATCCCATCCAAGAAGCCCACCAATATGAAGAGGGCTCGGGCTTTTGTGCGCAGCTTCTTAAAAGCCGTTATTGTCTGTTTTGGTTTTGGCTGTAAAGCCACAGCAGGAGACAGAGGACTGGGCTGGTAAGTAATGTGGAAATTGATACAGTGATACAAGATACACCTTTATTTATTTGCTCCTTTTTTTCCCATTTATGATGGGTCATATTTCCATATATACACATGTATAGGGATGGCCATGTACATTGTTGGCTTCTGTTTTATAAACACCGATCTGCAGATTTTTTTAAATAAAGAGAAGCACACAGTAATTGTTGGAGCTGTATACAGGCAGCCAAGTCCCCTCTCCCCCACCTTTCTCTCCACCTGTCATCTTGTGGGAGATTAGCTCACGTGGATCACCTTTCCTGGGAAGAAGGCAGCTTGTAGGCAAAATTTTCTTAACCACTTCATATCCGTGCTATAGCCGTGCTATAGCTGATTGACGGCTACAGCGCGGATCTACCGTCAATTGACGTCAGCCCCTTTGCATGCTCCCCGCGCGCCCTCACAGCCGCCGGTGGGCTCTCATGCCCGCTGCACACTGTGTGAGTGTGCCCACGGGTCGGGCGGACTTGATGTCCGCCAGAAACCTGCGATCGACTAACAGAGAACCAGAATGGGGAACCGCTAAAGTAAACACGGCTGTTTCCCATTTTGTGAGGGGGGACATGACAGATCTACTGATCCATGTGATCGGAATCAGTTAGATCTGTTATGTCCCTGCCAGCCCAGCCCCCACACAGTTAGAACACAGTTAACCCCTTGATCGCCCCCTTAGTGTTAACCCCTTTCCTGCCAATGACATTAATACAGTGGCTATATTTAGATCTGATCACTGTGTAAATGTCATTGGTCCAAAAAAATGTCAAAAATGTCCAACATGTCCACTGCAATGTCGCAGTCCCGATAAAAATTGCAGATTGCCGCCATTGCTAGTAAAAAAAAAAAAATAATAATAAAAACGCCATAGATAAATTCCATAGTTTGTAGACGCAATAACTTTTCTGCAACCCAATCAATATACGCCTATTGCGATTTTTTTTTTACCAAAAGTATGTAGAAGAATATATATCGGCCTAAACTGATGAATACATTTTTTTTTATTTTATTTTTTTTTGGATATGTATTATAGCAAAAAGTATAACATATTGTTCTTTTTTCAAAAATCGTCACTCTTTTTTTGTTTATAGCGCAAAAAATAAAAACCGCAGAGGTGATCAAATACCACCAAAAGAAAGCTCTATTTGTGGGAAAAAAAGGACGTCAATTTTTTTGGGTACAACGTTGCACGACCGTGCAATTCTCATTCAAAGAGTGACCGTGCTGAAAACTTAAAATTGACCTGAACAAGAGGGGGTTTAATTGCCCAGTAAGCAAGTGGTTAAAATCTGTCTGGTTGCCAGGTTTATTTTGGTAAAGGGTTTCAGGTTTTAAAACAAACAAAAATAGCAAAAACTAAACCTTGCCGTCTGGCGCTAAACTAATACAGACAGGATACCTTTCTATACGATGTTGGGCTTGTCCCTGACACCTTCGAACATACAAATGCAAACCTTTACCTTTTTGCAGTCTTTAGAGCAACCAAACTCATGCTCTTAGCTCCCTCAATCTAGCTTACTGAGTCCCAGGGTGAGCGCCTGTCAGATCTCTTCCTGGTCGTTATATGCAGCTGGAGAGGAATCTGGGTGGATTAGAAACTCCAGGCCAGGACCAGCCCTGCCATGATGGCTGGCAAAACCCGGGTCAGACTCTCACCAGTCCACTCCAAGTGAACGCATGTGAGGCGACAAATAATGCCCATCCACTATCGCACCTCACATAAGGTCACATCTGCTAACCAACTTTTTTTTAACAAGCTTTGCATTCCCCATATTACAGGCTGGGCCGATGACCTCAGTGCCAACCAACAAGATGACGGTGCCAACCAGCTGCCAAAAATGTACAACATGGACAGAAAAGAGAACTCCACATATGTGTTTATCCCCTTGCTGCCCACGTAAACACATACAGTATCTCACAAAAGTGAGTACACCCCTCACATTTTTGTAAATATTTTATTCTATCTTTTCATGTGACAACACTGAAGAAATTACACTTTGCTACAATGTAAAGTAGTGAGTGTACAGCTTGTATAGCGCATATTTTTTGCGCTCTATAGCGCAAAAAATAAAAACCGCAGAGGTGATCAAATACCACCAAAAGAAAGCTCTATTTGTGGGAAAAAAGGACGTCAATTTTTTTAGGGTACAACTTTGCACGACCGCGCAATTCTCATTCAAAGAGTGACCGTGCTGAAAACTTAAAATTGACCTGAGCAAGAGGGGGTTTAATTGCCCAGTAAGCAAGTGGTTAAAATCTGTCTGGTTGCCAGGTTTATTTTGGTAAAAGGTTTCAGGTTTTAAAACAAACAAAAATAGCAAAAACTAAACCTTGCCGTCTGGCGCTAAACTAATACAGACAGGATACCTCTCTATACGATGTTGGGCTTGTCCCTGACACCTTCGAACAAACAAATGCAAACCTTTACCTTTTTGCAGTCTTTAGAGCAACCAAACTCATGCTCTTAGCTCCCTCAGTCTAGCTTACTGAGTCCCAGGGTGAGTGCCTGTCAGATCTCTTCCTGGTCGTTATATGCAGCTGGAGAGGAATCTGGGTGGATCAGAAACTCCAGGCCTGGACCAGCCCTTCCACGATGGCTGGCAAAACCCGGGTCAGACTCTCACCAGTCCACTCCAAGTGAACGCATGTGAGGCGACAAATAATGCCCATCCACTATCGCACCTCACATAAGGTCACATCTGCTAACCAACTTTTTTTTAACAAGCTTTTCATTCCCCTTATTACAGGCTGGGCCAATGACCTCAATGCCAACCAACAAGATGACGGTGCCAACCAGCTGCCAAAAATGTACAACATGGACAGAAAAGAGGACTCCACATATGTGTTTATCCCCTTGCTACCCAGGTAAACACATACAGTATCTCACAAAAGTGAGTACACCCCTCACATTTTTGTAAATATTTTATTAAATCTTTTCATGTGACAATGAAGAAATTACACTTTGCTACAATTTAAAGTAGTGAGTGCACAGCTTGTATAACAGTGTAAATTTGCTGTCCCCTCAAAATAACTCAACACACAGCTATTAATGTCTAAACCGCTGGCAACAAAATTGAGCAAACTCCAAAGTGAAAATGTCCAAATTGGGCCCAATTAGCCATTTTCCCTCCCCGGTGTCATGGGACTCAATAGTGTTACAAGGTCTCAGGTGTGAATGGAGAGCAGGTGTGTTGAATTTGATGTTATCGCTCTCACTCTTTCTGGTCACTGAAAGTTCAGCATGGCACCTCAAGAACTCTCTGAGGATCCAAAAAAAAGAATTGTTGCTCTACATAAAGATGGCCTGGGCTATAAGAAGATTGCCAAGACCCTGAAACTGAGCTGCAGAATGGTAACCAAGACCATACAGCGTTCCACTCAGAACAGGCCTCACCATGGTTGACCAAATAAGTTTAGTGCACGTGCTCAGCGTCATGTCCAGAGGTTGTCTTTGGGAAATAGATGTATGAGTGCTGCCAGCATTGCTGCAGAGGTTGAAGGGGTGGGGGGGTCAGCCTGTCAGTGCTCAGACCATATGCCGCACACTGCATCAAATTGGTCTGCATGGCTGTTGTCCTAGAAGGAAGCCACTTCTAAAAATGATGCACAAGAAAGCCCAGTTTGCTTAAGACAAGCAGACTAAGGACATTGATTACTGGAACCATGTCCTGTGATCTGATGAGACCAAGATAAACTTATTTGGTTCAGATGGTGTCAAGCGTGTGTGGCAGTAAGCAGGTGAGGAGTACAAAGACAAGTGTGTCTTGCCTACAGTCAAGCATGGTGGTGGGAGTGTCATGGTCTGAGGCTGCATGAGTGCTGTCAGAACTGGGGAGCTACAGTTCTTTGAGGGAACCATGAATGCCTACATGTACTGTGACATACTGAAGCAGATGACACCCTTCCAACATGATAACAACCCCAAATACACCTCCAAGACGACCACTGCCTTGCTAAAGAAGCTGAGGGTAAAGGTGATGGACTGACTAAGCATGTCTCCAGACCTAAACCCTATTGAGCATCTGTGGGGCATGCTCAAATGGAAGGTGCAGGAGCGCAAGATCTCTAACATTCACCAGGAGTGGAAGAGGACTCCATGGCACCCTGTGAAGCTCTGTGAACTCCATGCCCAAGAGGGTTAAGGCAGTGCTGGAAAATAATGGTGGCCACACAAAATATTGACACTTTGGGCCCAATTCAGACATTTTCACTTAGGGGTACTCACCTTTGTTGCCAGTGGTTTAGACATTAATGGTTGTGTGTTGAGTTATTTTGAGGGGACAGCAAATTTACACTGTTATATAAGCTGTACACTCACTACTTTACATTGTAGCAAAGTGTCATTTCTTCAGTGTTGTCACATAAAAATATATAATAAAATATTTACAAAAATGTGAGGGGTGCACTCACTTTTGTGAGATACTGTATGTGTAGCACAAAGGGGGCAGGCTTTAGCACCCACATACCGCACATATGCATCCATGGGTGGTACAGCTTTATGTCCAGATAGCATGCTTCCAGCACAGTGATCAGTCTCTACCAATAATTGGGAATCAGTCCTGTGATTGGCCAGTCCCTCCTGTCTTCCTGGGGTTAAATACCCAGTTAATAGGAAGGGGTTATGCATAGCTAATATATAGCAATTAAAGGAACAGTATGAATAGCTATAAAACAATGATAACAACATAGAGACGCCATACATAAATATCCCTACTACATTATTCACTTTTTACTCTCCTGGCCAATGTAAACAGCTGGTGTCAGGCCTGTGTATGACCCCTATAGCAGGGGACATCTCTTCTGTCTGATCTTAGGGCTGGTAAATTACACGCTTTCTGGGCAAAACTGCCAGTTAACAAAGCCTCAGCATGGCTACTCTCATGATTCAGAAACCCCTGCCACAATACACAGCCAGACAGGTGACACCGCTACTTCTTGTCGCAACTTTCCTTGTGACCCGCCCACTCATTTAACCATGAAATTGCATCACTACACCGCTAAAAATACTTGTTTCTGGCTTCCAGAGTCACTGAATTTTAGCGGGTGGGCATAACTGCAAGGCAATCAGCATTTTAATACGAAGGCCAACAATAGTTGTCCCTGTCATGTTGGGTTTATTTGTTTCCCTGGCACAGGATTTTTCAACTTTTCTCTCTATAATTTGATGTTGTATAAAGAAAAATATATGATATGTAGGTTGAGGTACTAAATCCAATTTCCTTTTTTATTGCAGATGAAGGTGAGATTTGCTGCAGATGCAGATCACACAGCAGGATGGCCTCATGAATGAGACTGAATGTGCCATCCGCATTGAGAGACAATCAAAATTTAACGTTCACATTGAGACACCACCAGCATGTGACATTCATACTGAAACTCCACCAGCATGTGACATTCACATTGAAACTCCACCAGAATGTGATGTTCACCTTGGGACTTCAACAGCATGTGACCTTCACATTGAAACTCCACTAGAATGTGAAATTCACACTGAGACTCCACCAAAAACTGACGTTCACATTGAGACTCCATCAGAATGTGCCGTAAACATTGATCACCAAAAGGTGACATTCACATTGAGAATCCACCAAAACGGGATGTTCACATTGAGACTCCACCAGAATGTGACCTTCACATTGAGACTCCACCAGAATATGGCAATTACATGGACACTCCACAGGAATGTGATGTTCACAATGAAACTCCAACAGAATGTCATGTTCACATTGAGACTCCATCAGAATGTGACAATCATATTGAGATTTCATCAGAATGTGATGTTCACATTGTGACTCTACCAGGCTGTGACATTCACAGGAATGTGATGTTCACAATGAAACTCCAACAGAATGTCATGGTCACATTGAGACTCTATCAAAATGCGATGTTCATATTGAGACTCCATCAGAATGTGACATTCACAAGGGGAATCCACCAAAATGCCAGAAGAACCATGGGAACATTTCCTACATTGAAAATGGGGGCAAGGATACAAAAAAGGTTCTGCAGATACTGGTGGTAGGGGATTCAACTATTAGAGGGACAGACAGGGCAATCTGTCACAAAGACCACTATTGCTGAACAGTATGTTGTTTGCCAGCGCTCGGGTTTGGGACATTGCAAATTGCATAGACAGATTGTTGGGTAGAGCTGAGGAGGACCCAGCTGTCATAGTACATGTTGGCACCAATTACAAAGTTAGAGGAAGATGGAGTGGCCTACAAAATGATTTAAGGGAATCAGGGGCTATATTGAAGAAAAATACCTCCAAGACAATATTTTCAGAAATACTGCCTGTACCTCGAGCAACTCCACAGAGGCAGAATGGCTGAGGAACTGGTGCCAAGAGGAGGGGTTTGGGTTCATGGAGAACTGGGCTGACTTTTTGGTCAGTTACTGGCTCTATAGCAGGGACAGACTGCACTTAAATGGGAAGGGTGCAGCTCTACTGGGGAGAAGATGGCCAAAAAGTTAGAGGAAATTACCATTGACACTCCACCAGAATGTGAATTTCACATTGTTACTCCACCAGAATGTGATGTTCACATTGCTACTCCACCAGAATGTGATGTTCACATTGCAACTCCACCAGAATGTGGCGTTCACATTGAGAATCCACCAGAATGTGTCATTCACATTGATAATCCACCAGGATGTGACGTTCATGTTGAGACTCCGCCAAAATTGCAGGGGAACATTGGGAACATCTCCTCCAGTGAAGATGGGGGCAAGGATACAGGAAAGAATAGGCAGATACTGTTGGTAGGGGATTTGGTTATTAGAAGTAGAGAAGGCAATATGTCACAAATGCCATTATTGCCAAATGGTATGTTGCTTACCAGGTTCTTGGGTTCAGAACATTGCAGATTGCATGGGGCTATATTGAAGGAAAGGACCTCCAAGGCAATATTTTCAGAAATACTGCCCATACCTTGAGCCACACCAGAGAAGCAGCAGGAGCTTAGGGAACTTAACAATTGGCTGAGGAACTGGTGCAGGAAGGAGAGGTTTGGGTTCATGGAGAACTGGGCTAACTTTTTGGTTGGTTACTGGCTCTATTGCAGGGATGACTGCACTTAAATGGGAGGGGTGCAGCTCTGCTGGGAGAGAAGATGACCAAAACATTGTAAGAAATTTTAAATTAGGTGTTGGGGTCATATGAAGATGAGGAACATGAGGGAGAGAATCTCTGAGTCCAGCCATCATCACAGTATTGTCCTCTACATCATCACTTTATTGGAGGATTCTCATCAGCCGCTGTCTCTAAGAGAGCAATACCACCAGCTCTATTCACCAAGAGGGCCACAGTGTCTTTTTTCAGGCTGCATTGGACCAGCTATGAAAGGAGGTTGAAGGCCGGTAGTCTTTTCTGCAGGCATGCATTGAACCAGCTATGAGGGGAGGTTGGAGCCCAGTAGTTTTTTCTGCAGGTGTGTGTTGGACTGGCAATGAGGGTAATTTGGAGGGCAGTGGTCTTTTCTGCAGGTGTGCATTGGGCCGGCTATGAGAGGAGGTTGGAGCCCAGTAGGTTTTTCTGCAGATGTGTGTTGGACTGGCAATGAGGGTAAGTTGGAGGCCAGTTGTCTTTTCTGCTGGTGTGTGTTGGACCAGCTATGAGAGGAGGTTGGAGGCCGATAATCTCTTCTGCAGTTGTGTGTTGGACTGGCTATGAGAGGAGGTTGGAGTCCAGGAGCCTTTTCTATAGGAGAATGTTGAGCTGGCTAAGAGGGTAGGTTGGAGGCCAGTAGTCTTTTTTACAGGTGTGTGTTGGACCGGCTATGAGGGGAGGTTATAGGCCGGTAATCTTTTCTGCAGATGTGCATTGGACCGGCTATAAGGGTAAGTTGGAGGACAGTAGTCTTTTCTTCAGGTGAGTGTTGGACTGGCTTTAAGGGAAGGTTGGGGGCCAGTAGTCGTTTTTTGTAGATGCGTGTTGGACTAGCCATGAGGAAAGGTTGTAGGCTGGTAGTCTTTTCTGCAGGTGTTCATTGGTCTGGCTATGGTGGGAGGTAGGAGGCCAGTAGACTTTCTGCAGGTGTGCATTAGACTGTCTATGAGAGGAAATTGGAGACTGGTAGTCTTTTCTGCAGGTGTTTGTCGGACCAGCTATGAGGGTAGGTTGGAGGCCAGTAGTCTTTTTTTGTTGGTGTGTGTTGGACTGGCTATTAGGGGAGGTTGGAGGCCAGTAGTCTTTTTTGCAGGTGTGTGTTGGCCCGGCTATTAGGGAAGGTTGAAGGCCAGTAGTTTTTTTGCAGGTGTGTGTTGGACCGGCTATTAGGTAAGGTTGGATGGCAGTAGTCTTTTTTGCAGGTGTGTATTGGACCAGCTATGAGTGTAGATTGTAGGCTGCTAGTCTTTTCTGCAGGTATGGATTGGACTGGCTATCAGGGGAGGTTGTAGGCCGGTAGTCTTTTCTGCAGGCATGCATTGGACCAGCTATAAGGGGAGGTTGGAGTGTGATAGTCTTTTCTGCAGACATGCGTTGGACCGGCTATGTGTGGAGGTTGGAGTGTGGTACACTTTTCTGCAGGCGTCTGTTGGACTGGCTATGAGGGGAGGTTGGAGGCTGGTAGTCTTTTCTGCAGGTGTGCAATATTGCTGTGTAAATTGTTGGCTCTATAACACAATTTCATACCCGAAATGTTCATCTTACCAAATGATACAAAAAGCTAAATATATGAAAGGTTGCTGTAGTATTGCAATATTTTTATATAAAACTAACCTTTATATTCGTCCGACAGTGCTCTCCCATCTTAATTGTGGACATGTGAAGCCCACTAGTATTTTCTTCCGGGAATAGGTTCCGCTGGTTCACCAGCATGCACCTCCTGATCACGCGCATGCGCATAAGACACAAGGTGCAGTGCTCAATTGTGCCTCAGGTTGCCATCACAACAACGGGAAGGCCCCACCTCATTGTTATGGCAACCTAATGTAACCTGGTTGCCATTTTCAAAAATGGTGCTTAGCACCTCCTTGCATTGTGTCATTTCCTGTTTGCAAATAACGCAATGCTAACAGGCGGGATGCCCACTGACTCCTGGGAAAGATGACACACATCCCCCAGGATAGGGTGACCATTTTTCCCCTGATTGCAGGGCAGGTGCTGAGGCGGGGGGGAGCAGTGGTGTTGCTATGGGGGTGAAATCAGGTCCAGACTGGCACCGGTGCTGCATTGAGAGGTGCACCGCGGCTCCCTCCTTTTCCACCTTCCCTTCAGGGATCTCTTTTGCTATTTACAGGGAGGAGGGAATGAGGCAGAGACAGACAGACAGGGTTCCCCGAGGTCTGACCGTCACAGTCCCACACACGCCCACACACCACAATCGCATTCCTCTCCCTGCCGGCTGCACTCACTGCACACTGGATTATAGCCGCCTCCTCCTTGGCTCTGACATGACAAATACACAGTCTGGGAGGAAGAGCCGAGGAGGAGGCTGGACACTGTGCTACAGCATCTGCCTGGGGGTCTGAGCTGAGGTCTGTAATAACAGGAGTCTTGGGGGACATTGTGATTGGGAACGGGGGGGGGCTGGTAACAATTATGCTGCTAGGAATTATTTTAGGGAGGTTGTTAGATGATATGTGCTAGGGAGTTCTTTGTTTTGGGTTTGAGAGGACTTGTTCTAGAAGGAGGGGGCAGATTTGAAGTTTGACCACCCAGCACAATTCCTCTCCCCTCCCAAAGCACCCCCTAGCACATATCCTCTAACCCTCACACCCCTCACCGACGCATTAGTGACACCGAGAGCCTCGGCAATGCATTGGCCTGCTCAGTGCCCTGGGGGGGGGACACAGCATGTTTTACTGCACCAGGTGACACCAACCCTAGTGACACCACTGGGGGGATCCACCCTGGGTGCTAAACACTGGTGGGTGTCAGGCCGGCGTCACCCACTGTATCCGCTTTAATTAGAATTGCCAGGTGCCGCTGTCACTTAAAATCCTACCTCCTGGTTATGGCTCCTTTGACAGACAGCACAATTGTCCAATGCCGGGACATGTGCTGTCTATCATAGGTGGGAGCCTATTCAGGAGGTGGGACTTGTGTGATGGCGGGCACTCGGTGATTCTAATTAAAGCTTACACAGCGGGTGATGCCAGCCTGACACCCACCAGTGTGTGATGATCCGGCCGGCTCTCCTCTCTGATCCCCTGCACTGGTGAGGCTGCATTGCTGGGCACTGGTGAGGCTGCATTACTGGGCACTGGTGAGGCTGCATTCCTGGGCACTGGTGAGGCTGCATTGCTGGGCACTGGTGAGGCTGCATTCCTGGGCACTGGTGAGGCTGCATTACTGGGCACTGGTGAGGTTGAATAGATGGGCACAGCTGAGCCCTGCATTCTTTATGCAGCGCACTCCTGAGCCCTGCATTCTTAATGTAATGCACTCCTGAGCCCTGCATTCTTTATGTAGCGCACTCCTGAGCCCTCCATTCTTTATGTAACGCACTCCTGAGCCCTGTATTCTTTTAGCGCACTCTTGAGCCCTGCATTCTTTATGTAGTGCACTCCTAAGCCCTGTATTCTTTATGTAGCATGCTCCTTAGTAGAGTTGAGCGAACCTCTGGAAGTTTCGGGTTCTGCTGGTCCGTCCGAACTTCGGGACAAAGTCCGGGTCCGGGTCCGGACGGAACCCGAACGATCGCTCGGACAACGAACCCCATTGAAATCAATGGGGACCCAAACTTTTATGCACAAAAATGGCTGTAACAAAGTCCTGGAAAGCCCTAGAGGGCTGCAAAAGGAAGTAAAATGGGGGTAAGGGTAGGGCAAGTGCCCTACAAAAAAATGGGGACAGGGAAATAACTGTAAATATTTTTAAAAAAATAAAAACATAAAAAAAGCAAAAATGGAGGTGAATGTGGATCATCTTCAAACTGTGTCTGAAAAGTATTAATTAATGGTAGAAGCCATATAACTGTTCTAAAATCATCTTCAAACTAGGGCAAGTGCCCTACAAATAAATGGGGATAGGGAAAATAAATTAAAATCAAGTAAAAAAACGGGAAGGGGGGTGGATGTGGAGTAGGAGCCTAG
>BLSH010376100.1:112638-122820 GCA_018402905.1 Glandirana rugosa
GGTAATGTTACTGTCCTGGGACGGGGGGGGTCAGGTCGGTGGCAGCTGCCCAGGGTCCTGTCATTGTAATGGAGCCCATCATGCTGGAGCTGACTGATCAGGGTCAGTAGGCAGCCTCATGCCCCCAGACTCCTCCCCCTCACCAGCAGGCCTCAAATCTTCTGCCATCTGTGAAGAACCTATCTGGATAATGCCTGCTGAGGCTAGCTGATCTCTCCAGTGTGCAATCTTGCACATAGCCAGCACACTGCAGACATGACTTGGGGTAGCAAGAAACAAGGGACCCTAACAGGAAAAAAAGATCATGTGAGTCCTGCCTCTCACTTCCCATCTCCCTGTGTCTGCTCAGGGACTAGACATCCCAGCATGCCCAGCTGGACACAGGCTGCTTGGGCATCATGGGACATGTAGCTGTGGATTGAATGCTGAGTGTAGGAATGAATGGAGGATCACGGCACAATCCTGCTAACCTGTTGCACACATACAATATTATTGCACACGGACAAAAACAATCACAAACACACACAGAAACCATCACAAACACATACTGACATTACACACACACAGAAACCATGATACCCAAACAATAGAAATTACTCTCTCCAGACAGGGGTACTTAGGACATTTTTTTAGACCTGCACTTCACCATAAAAGGCTGAGAAACACTGGTGTAAATAAACCACAGTTTTTGCTATCACAAAGACCCTGCTGTCTGTCCGTGCCTACTTCACTGTGCTGTGACCCATCCCATCCAGGGGGTCCTGCACACCCCGCTATTGAGCTAATCCCTTACAACATTCATAATGGAAAACAGACCTAGCCAATGAGCAGTCTGTCTATCACCAGTTCCAACAGGCTCATACCTGGGGCATCCAACCAAGGACCCCATAAGTTATTAAATTTACAAGGGCCCCGTGTTGATAAATAAACTTCTCTAACCTTAGAGTGTCCCCATAAGTTGTATCCATTCTTTTATGTGAAGGGGCGTCTGAAGATTTCCAGTTTGGGAACATTACCCTTTGGGCTTGAAAAAGAGCTCTAGCAATTGCCCGGCCGGTGAATGAAAGTCATCGAATACACCCAAAAGTCTTGGTATAGGGTGAAGTGGAATGGAGGTCTGGAACACAGAATTAACCACTTCAGCCATGGAAAGGTTTTACCCCCTTCGTGACAGGCCATGTTTTTGGATACGTCACTGCATTATTTTAACTGACAATTTTGCGGTCCCGCAACGCTGTACCCAAATAAAAAATATGTCCTTTGTTTCCCACAAATAGAGATTTCTTTGGACTGGAATTTGATCACCTCTGCAGTTTTTATTTTTTGCGCTATAAGCAACTTTGAAAAAAACAAAACAATATTTTTTACTTTCTGCTATAAAACACATCCAATAAAAAAATGTAAAAAATCAAATGTATTCAGCAATTTAGGACAATATGTATTCTGCTACATGTTTTTGGTAAAAAAACAAATCCCAATAAGTGTATATTGATTGGTTTGCACAAATGTTATAGCGTCTACAAACTATGTGATATTTTTATGGAATTTGTATTGGTATTTTTTTGACTAATAATAGCGGCGATCAGTGTCTTCTGGTGGGACTGCAACATTGCAGTGGACAAATCGGACACTAAGTGACACTTTTTTGGGGACCAGTGACACAAATACAGTGATTATTGCTAAAAAATATGCACTGTCGTACTGATGACACTGGCTGGGAAGGGATTAACATCAGAGGCAATCAAAGGGTTAAATATGTCCCTAGGGAGTGCTTGCTAACTGTGGGGGATGTGCTTGTACTGTAAGAAGACAGAGATCCATGTTCCTGCTTAGCAGAACCACAAGATCTCTGTCTTCTCTTGTCACAGAATGGCAATCTGCCTTTTTTACATTCTTTCTGCCTCGGGGATGATCGGCGGGTCCTGGCGGACTTCAGGTCAATTGGACTTGCTGATTGGCTCCCACTGTATCCAATCCCAGCTGGAGCGGGTCGGCAGCAGCACGTGTACGCGCCCCAGACCTAGAAGAAAAAATAACGTACAGGTACGTGATTTCACGTTAAAGTGCCGCCCTGCTGCAGTATATGTACGTGGGGCGGTCCTTAAGCAGTTAATAGTATTCAACACTCCCACCCAATATAGGTGGAGCTTGGGGCACCTCCAAGTTAAGTGTATCAAATCCCCATGATCTCTGGAACATTTGCCAAACATAGGGGAGTTTAGAATGCCTATTGCATGTAATCGAGCTGGGGTGAAATGCAGTGGTGGCCTGTCCATTAGGAGGAGCGCAGGGGCGCCGTCCTTTTAATCCATGTGCCTGGCCCCTAATCTACATGCAGGGCGCTGGATGCATGGATTCTAATGGGGTTTTTTTAAGCACATGATTAGAGCCTGAGGTTCTAATTGGCTTCAAAAAAGGGTGGACTCGGGGCGCAGAACAGGATCCACTTCCTGTTTGGCTGTTAGGAGAAGTAATGGCCCCTGAGTGAGGTCTCCAGGGGCAGCTCACTCACAGCCACATTCAGCACTCCCGGTTTTGAACAATGGAGGGAGGAGGAGGGGAGATCAGAGGGTCGTCCCGGCCAGGGCTCGTCATCTGCCTCCTAATGTAAGTAGGCCTCAGATCGCCGCCTTCCTGTCTGTCCGTCTCCTGACGGGGGGGGGGGGGGGGGTTTGGTGTCATTGGTTTGCTGCCTCCCCTTCCCCAAAATATTGAGCATCAGTCACCACTGGTGAAATGTATCTTTAAAAGCAAATACAGTTGCATGAGTCTTTGTCTCACATTAAGGGAACATTGGGGTATTGCCTGTAAGGCCTCCTCCCATTGATCATCTATAAGGGAAAGTTCACACTGGTGTGATGTGGGAACCCTGCAAATCCACTGTGGGTCAGGGTTGCCAACCGCCAGTAAATTTACTGACAGTTTGTAAAAATCAGTGATTTTTACAACTGTCTATGAATATCAGGGTCTCATAATTTGTCATGCTGTGCTGATTTGTTAAGTGTAAACCAAGCAAATTATTGATATGGTTATTGTCAGTGTTTCCATGTTGTGTTTGAATAACAATTTCCTTCGTTTTTAATAGGAGTTCTGTTATTTTTCTGGTTGCCAGTAAAAAATGTGCTCCGCCAGGAAATTTGCTGCGGGAGGTTGGCAACACAGCTGTGGGTTCCCGCATCGCACTGCCATATGCGAACTGCAGGGAGTGTAAATGTAAAGCTAATAACACCCCCAAATCAGTTTGCATATTGCAGTGCGAACTGCAAACTCGGACAGAAATCGGATCGCATGGGTGTGAACACCCATGCGATCCGATTCTGCTGCGGACCAAAAAGAGGGTCCTGTGTGAGTTTGGTCCAAATGCGATGCGATTTCAGCCATACTATCTTTATGGCTGAAATTGCACAGAGATCGCATGTGACTTGCACTGCAGTGCGGTGCGAATCACATGCGATCTCAGACCCTGCTGCAGTGTGAACCGGTCCTAAAGGGGCCAAGATCACTCTCACATCTCTCGCCCGCCCTCAAGGGACAGTTTGTCACTGTTTGATTGTAATAACTATTAGCGCGGCAAAAAATCTTGGCTATATAAATCCTGTATAATAATAAGTTGCTGGCGTAAGAATTTTAACAGATAGTTTGCTGAGGAATGTTTATATTATTTTATGGTGCTCAATGTGTTAAGTTGAAAAAATGCTGTGGGTTTAATACGACTTGAATCTTTGACTTAGAAAAATCAGACTGGATAATTGGCCTGGAAAGGAACGAAGATAAATGGAATACGAGTAATATTTGCACACACCTTCAGCAGCTGTTTCGTATTTCGATTTTCCTAGCAAAATATCTGCAGCCCGTTTGGGACAAGCCGTGTAATGACAGCGAGCGATGAAAATGATTGCAGCCGAGGTACAATGGAACATCATCCCTTTCTCCTCCTGCCCTGTTTACTTAAATGACATCTGCCAGAAGAAGCTATTCATTAGGTTGGAAAAGTGGTGGTTTCTCGTCAACCAACTCTCATCACGTCTGATGGGCTCGGTATTTCCACTTGTAATATCACATTCATGTACAATTTCTCATAAGAGCAGCCAAATGAGCGTTAAAAAGGAGACAAATTACCGCCTAGCAATTTGAGGTCCTTTTTCTTCTGCAAATGGCAAAGCTGAAAAGCGTATGTTTACTAAAACCTGGGTGAAAAGTGCCTCCGGAAATACTTCTTGGCATATAAATAATGCATACATGTGCAGCTGTAAATATTGTTACTTTAAATATCATCGGTATGAAGGTTTTCACTTATTTATATATATATATTTTTTGTGCTAAGAAAGTGAGTTCTTCCCATTATAAAGAGCAACACCAAAAATATACAGTACTTGTAGCTGTATTTAGTACAGTGGTGGCGGGTGCTCATATTTCCTGGGAGGGGGGGCGCCCGTGGCCCCCACCCAGCCAAAAATTCCCCCCAGCCAGCCATCCATCCATCTGACCAACACCAAACCCCCCCTATCGCTTGATCGATCGCCACTACCCACCCCGCTGAGCGCCACTTCGCTCGCTTTCCCGCCAACCCCGCGCGTAACTTCATCCTTGTACCTCTCTCCCTGAGTCCAGGCCCCGCATCCCGGCGGTCTCCTCCCAGCCACTCAGGAGTCCTGGAATCTGGCCAATTGGGTCTCAGGACCCCCAACCAATTGGGTCTCAGGACCTGCTAAATGGCCAGTAGGAAAAACAGGAAGACATTAGCGAATGTAGCCAATGACCCCCCTTAGGGGTGGCTGGTTGTTGTGGTTCACCTGATCACACTGCCCTCAATCACACTTTTTCCTCACATCCAGAGACACGGAACAGGCTGGTACTTTGTTTTGTTATTTTATTAGGGGATTTGAACTTGGATGGGGTAGGGATGATTATGGCATGCCCAAGAATCAAACAGTTCTTAACATGGGACCTCTATATACAACTCCTTCACTCCAGCACTGACACTTGCTGCACTCCTTGTTCCTCACTCCAGCACAATCACTTGATACACAAAACTTGTTCCTCTCTCCCAGTTCTTACTCGATATTGCTGAAACCTGGAAGGAAATTTACCAGGCCTCCACACAGTCTGGTTTGGCCTAGCTAGCACATGTGAGACCTGGTGTAGATTTTACCTCACTGAAGATATCACTCCGATAATGCACTCTCCCACTGTCCTTTCCGCTCTGCCTTGTGCCTGCCACCAAGATCTCACTCCTCCTGGCTGCACCTGAGCACTCCAGGCCCTAGCTCATCCCCCCAGACTGGGGGCTCCCCCTGGGCCGCGACAGCTCTGCACTCCAGAATTCTACCCGGACCCTCCTCCCCTCACTGGACCATAGTTTTTAAGAAGGCCTGCCCCCTGCCAATCCTGGTTGGGGATTGGACAGGGCTCCTTAACATACTTCAGAAAGCCTCACATCCTCTTCCCATCCCCTTTTCCTGAAGTAACTGAGGGGTGTTTCTTCTTGCAGTCTACAGCTCTCCCTAGGTCACTCTCCTGCCCAGAATCAAAACAATCAGGCCTGCATTTAAGTCAGGCTTGACTAAATTTGCTTTGCCTAGCAAACATCTCACTCTAACACCTACCTAGCGTACAGGGCGCTACACGAATATTCATTTGCTAATGTCCCACAACTGGGTGGGCTCAGGAAGCCAATTAGAGCTTCTGGCTCTAATCACGTGCTTCCAAAAAAAAAAAAACCCATTGAAATCTATGCGTCCAGCTCCCCGCATGTAGAGGCCGCCACTGATTTAGTATGAAACTGCCAGGCATTTGCAGTAGCTGTATTTTAATTATTATTGTTTATTAATTTATTGGAAATCTGGATTAACTTTAACCACTTGCGAAAACTTTCACCCCCTTCCTGACCAGGCCAATTTTCAACTTTTAGCGCTCTCACACTTTGAATGCCAATTACTCAGTCAAGCAACGCTGTATCTGAATAAAATTTTCGCATTTTTTTTAGACAGAGCATTCTTTTGGTGCCATTTAACTGCTTGCTGACTGTCTAATGTAGAAGTCCAACTGTAAAGCGGCCTCTCTGAGCTGGATTGCGTACCTAATACTCTGTGTACCCTGTGCTCAGTGTGCAGCTGCGGAGCACTAATGAGGAAAGATGCTGGGTCTGCATCCCTTTAGATGTGTTCCTATTGGGAGTATCTCTCCAAAAATGATATTTTTGTTGCAGGGGATGCCTGAAATCTAACTTGCATCTTAGGCAGAGTTCTCGGAAAATCAGTCAGCCAATCACACAAGCAGAAAATGGTGTTTCTGGGGAGTGGACAGTACACATTCTGGATTGAAAAGGTAAGGTGATTTTTAATAACATTCAATTACAATATGACTTGCGTCGCAATTGTTTACGCTATATTATTTATTGTTGTTTGCCATTTTTTCCCTCATGAAAATGGAGTTACCCTTTAAATACTTTGCTTTTTGGGTCATTGCTCACAGGAGGGATCCCGGAAACCCCTGTAGGTGGTGCCAATGGAGGGGGCGTACTTTAAGAGCCCCAGTAAAGTGATCTCTAGTGCTGCCCGGATCACTTTTATCGAAAACCCTTCGCTGGCTGTTAAAGCCAGTACCAAGCTCACAGCTGCAGCATAAACATACCTTGACAGACAAGTGGTTAAAGTTGAACTTTAAAGTATAACTATAGGCAACTTTTTTCATTTTGAATAGAGTAAGGGAGGGTTATAATCCCTGTCTGCTTTTTTTTTGCCACCTGTGTCCCATTGGGGAGATTTACCTTTACTTCCTGTCCATAGCCAAAACAGGAAGTGAGGAGTCCATTGATACCCCCTCTTTTCCCGGTCACCAGAACTAAGAAAGTGTCCTCTTTGGAAGACTACCCCTCTAATACTTTTCTGGGGATAACCCAAAATTTGGGATTTTCTTTTACTTTTACTGATAATGGGAGACAGGACAAATGGAGAGGCTGAATCCCAACCAACATAGCATCAAACTGTCCCTCTTTTGAGGCCTAATCCATCTGTTCCTTGTGTAGCCTCAGATTTTGCCTTTCGGTTTCTTTTTGGTGTAGCACCATCTACTTAGGTAGGTGCTTTATAAAAGGTTTTTTTTGTCAGTAGAGGCAAAATTTAGTAAGGCCTGACTTTGGACCTGACTGTTGTTATTCTGGGCAGGGGGAGTGTCAGCAACTGGTGTGACCAGAAATGTGTGAACTGCACAGAGAATACCAGGCACAACGTAAAGTGAATAAAGTGATTTATTTAAAAGAAAAGTAAATGGTGATCAAAACGCACATCTAATATAACAAACCATGTAATAACAGAAAATAGTGAAACTGTGTAAAAGGGGAATGTCCAAACCGTAAACGAAGCCAGGCCAGGGTCATACACGGGAGATCAGCAGAGGGGGCAGGGAGCAGGACAGGACAGGCACAGGGAGCAGATGCTGGAGAACGCGGGGGGAAGATCAGGCTGCAGACAGGGGTCCCAGAGCGGATACAGGATACAGGATCTCCGGATAGCAGGCTACAGGATTCAGAGGCACATGGAGACAAAACACCAAGGCATCATGCATATGGCAGTCAGGGTTTAAATATCCTTCCTGTAACGAGCATCAGGTGGTGACTCATGGGCCTCTGATTGCTGGGAGACACTCGCTGGTGGATACTGGAATTGCAGCCAAAGAATCCCCGAGCCGCAGCGCCACCCGCTGGAGGGACTATTCCTGACAGGGAGTGGCCCAGGGAGGTGGGTTGACTGTGGGTAGTGACCCCTAGGAATGTGTCTCCCTCTGAAGTCTAGAAAATGCTAGAAAGAGGGAGTGAATCCAGAGGTGGAGCTATCTGGGCTTTTTGGGAAGCTCTGACGAATTCCCAATCTGGATTGGCAGGGGGCAGACCTGGAGGGAGGAGACATTTGGGTGGAGAAGCTGAAGATGGAGTAGTGTGGAGGTTGTCGTGGTCAGGGGAGCTCTCAGTCTTGGGAGGGGGGGGGTGTGACCCTGGGTCTGGAGAGCTCGGGTGCAGCCAGAAGGTGTGAGATTCTGGTGGCAGGCACAAGGGTGAGTGGTAAGGGCAACAGGAGAGAACACTATCCAGGAGAGATCTTCAGGGAGAAACTTCAAGAGTCGGTGAGCAACATACCCCTGGTGAACTGTTGAGGCAGCCTGGAGCAGATTGGAATAAGAGAGACAGTCTGGGAAAGATGCAAGATACAGAGGGGAACCCACATGTTGCTGTGGCAGTGAGACATGCCGGTGCAGTTCGAAGAGCTGTGGGAGAGGATGGGCTGGGAGCAGTAGTCCATCCAATTTCTAGCTAGCACAACCAGGGCCACCATCAGGGGCTGCAGGCAGTACTGTTGTAAGTGTCTCAAGGGGCCCTTACAACAAAGACTTTAGCAGTCTTTAACATTGGAGTCTATGGGAGGGGGCACCCGGTTTGGGAACACCGTTCTCCAGATCCATAGTCAATAAAAATACCAAACTTGGGTCACATGGAGAGGGCCCCCTGGACCACAACTGGTCCAAGTTTAGGACCACCAGCACCTATGATTCAGTGTAAGGTCTTATTGCAAGCATCGGGTGAGGCTGTGCTGCCTGTGCACTGTTTTTTTAACCCCTTGGATCCCACACTAGCATGCATTGCACACTTCTCTTCACTTGAATGGGTCATGCTTGGCAGGCTACACCTGGTAAGTGTGACAGGGTGTATAATTCCTACTGCGGCTGCAAGATGTGTAAACCCCTCGCCAGTGGGTGGATGAGGTAGGATGACCAGTGGGCGTGCCCTTGGGAATGCTGGTGGTCAGACGGAGGGGGGGGGGCAGGTCTAAAGCTGTGTAAGGGGCCCCAAAGTTTCTGATGGCTGCCCTGAGCACAACAATTTTCTGGGTCTGGAGTGGTCCGGGGACCGAGCTAAAACTACGGCTGGTATCAATTTGTGCTAGCTAGGTGCAGGCCTAGTAAATATCCCTCTAGGCCGGAAACATAAGGCCCGTACAAACGGTACAATTATCAGCCAACAACGGTCCTACAACAGCCTGTTGTCCGATAATCCGACTGTTAGTACACACGATTCAAAAGCCAATTTCCAATTATCATCCAACAGAAGTTGTCTGAGAAGACTAGAAAACTTTTGTTGGCCAACAAGGCATTGGCCAATTTTTGGCTCGTGTATACAGAAGTTGGACCAACAAAAGTTGTAAGTACAAACACGCATGCTCGGAATCCAGGAAGTTTTCAGTCGGTTCATAATTCACAAATCACATTCACCTGAACTTCCCCTTTATGCTGTCTTAACACTTCACTACATTCGGCTTTGTTGGACAATTCCTTGACTACCGCCAGTACGCTAGACAAAACCACGGAGAGCCAATTCGGACAAAAGTTGGACGTGCGGTTGTACGATAATCGGCGCGTGTGTACGAGGCTTTAAGGAGTGTGTTGGAGTGGGAAGGAGTTGCAAGTGAAACTCAGCAAGTGTAAGTGCTGGAGGAAGATGGAGGTGTATATACGTTTGAGTGTATAGAGGTCCTGGTTAAGTTGTAAAGATTCTTGGGCATCTCATCATCAATCTTCCCCAATCCAAGTTTAACCCTTAATAAAACAATAAAAAAACAAAACTCTGGCTTGTTCAGTGACTTTGAGTGTGTGGATAAAGGTGATTGAGGGCAGGGTGTTCAGATGAACCACAACTTCCAGACACTTCCAAGTGAGAACATGGATACACTGGTCTCATGTGTATATCTTTATACAAAATGTTCTATTTTACCACACTAAACATTTTATCTAACCTCTAGATTACTACATTAATGGTTGTGAACAGCCAGCATAAAGGTAAAATAGAGGTTAAGCACAACGCTGTATCTTGGCCTAGGCCGACAAGGCCCAGGCCTAGGGCGGCACTTTGCAGGGGGGCAGCACGAAAAGAGTCCCTGCCGCCTTGTGCTACACTTAGTGTAGCGCCAGTCCTATGGGGCAAATCGGTCTAGTACCCCCCATAAAGTGGCTTGGCAGGGCCGCCATCAGGAGGGGTAGCCTATACATATGTAGGGGAACCGGGTGTCCTGAGGGGCCCAGGCGGCGGACCCCAACTAATGAGTTGTTGTGCTGCCCCATAGCCAAACAGGAAGTGTGAGGAAATCTCTGCAAATAAGGGGAAACCATTGCCCCCCCCCCCCCAAAACCCTC
>BLSH010376100.1:126337-148863 GCA_018402905.1 Glandirana rugosa
ACTTTTTTTACAGCTGTAGACGAAGGTTTAAAACGTTTGTTTTTAAAGGCTTCACTGTTTGAGGTTTTAAAAGGAGTATACAGTTGCCTTGCCATCTAAAAACAAATTGGTGAAGGGCGGGCCGCATATCTGCTCAGGTCTGCAGACCTGAGCAGAGGAAAAGCCGATCAACGACTCTTCCTATTTACACTGTGATCAGCCGTGATTGGTCACGGCTGATCACATGGTAAAAGGCTTCGGATCTAAGCCTTTTACCTCGGTCAGTAATGCGGAGGGTCAGCCTGACCCACGGCACCACCGATCGCCGCGATGCCCCAGGGGCGCGCAATCGCGGATTATCCTGAGGACGTCAATAGACGTCCAGTCAGGATAATGAACCCCCCGCCCGGACGTCATTTGTCTATACGCCGGGCGGGAAGTGGTTAAACAAAAATCTACCGTTCCGTTGACATATGAGGAAAATTTTGGAGTTTGTCACTTCGGAAATTTTTGTTTGCAAAATTTGGAAGCAGATGTCGACATTTTTTTCATAGTGTGAAGGGGGCTTAAGTGACAAGATGGAAAACTGTATTATATATATATATATATATATATATATATATGTTTTAATTATAATAGGTTTCACTGGATGGGATAACCATAACCTGGAAAACCCCTTTAGTAGGATATACAGTATCTCACAAAAGTGAGTACACCCCTCACATTTTTGTAAATATTTTATACTATCTCATTTTTGTTACCAGCGGTTTAGACATCAATGGCTGTGTGTTGAGTTATTTTGAGGGGACAGCAAATTTACACTGTTATACAAGCTGTACACTCACTACTTTACATTGTAGCAAAGTGTAATTTCTTCAGTGTTGTCATATGAAAAGATAGAATAAAATATTTACAAAAATGTGAGGGGTGTACTCACTTTTGTGAGATTTGTAGGAAGGATATCTTGCAGATGGTGATAATTATGATGTGTGGTGGACACAGAGAAAGTAAAGGAGACAGAGAAGTCATGATTGCTGGTCTCTGTTGTGCAGTTTCCCCGAGATTGACAAGCTGTGAAGTGCATATATAATGATAGGCGGGTAGCGCAGGCAAAAGTGTGATTGTGTTAGAATTGTTAATACTTGTTTAACTGTGACTCTCACTGCATATTTCACACAAACTCTTACGCACATGCTGACACGCAAGGTGAGTAATTAAAGCCAAATCTGCATGGTGACAAGCAGTCCAAAACTTTCCCAATGTCTGGGCAGGAGTGGGACTCTCTTTCTTTAAAGATATGGATGAAAAAGGTTTGAATGTCCCATTTTAAGTCCTGCTTCACTATGTTCTCCAGCTGTCACAGATTAGCAGTTAAAGCCCCATATCCATGCAGAATCTGAATCCCTTTCCAGCAATTCTTCCCGCATTGTTGCTTAGTTCCATGACTTCCCAAATTTTTCTGCAAATGTTTCAAAGCAGTGTTTTACTAACCTGAGTCCGCTGACAAGTGATCTACCGTTGCACACCAGTGGTCTTCTTGCCATCACTCCTTCATTCATTCCAGTGCCACACTCTTTTTCATTTGACACCTTTGGAAATGTTGGGTGTCCATGTCCCCTGTTGCATGCGGTAGCTCCATCCTCAGACCCCAATGCCTATCAGTGCAGCCTATCAGTGCTGCCTCATTAGTGCCGCCTATCAGTCTAGCATCATCAGTGCACATCAGTGAAGAAGAAAAATGACTTATGTGCAAAATGTTATAACAAACTAAGAAAAGCATTTTTTTTTCAAAAATGTCACTCTTTTTTTTGATGTTTAACCACTTCAATATAGGATACTTACACCTCCTTCCTTCTCAGACCAATTTTCAGCTTTCAGCGCTCTCACATTTTGAATGACAGTTATGCAACACTGTACCCAAACAAAATTGTGATCATTTTTTCACACAAATAGAGCTTTCTTTTGGTGGTATTTAATCACCTCTGGGTTTTTTGTTTTTTGGGACATAAATGAAAAAGCACGATATGTTTGAAAAAAAACACTTTTTTTTTCATTCATATGATACAATTTTGCAAATAAGTAATTTTTGTTCATACATTTTGTCCAAACCCTATACTGCTACCTATCTTTGGTAGAAATCACGCCTGATGTACTGATGGCCTATCTCATTTCTGAAATGTCAGGACGGTACAAATACCCCTCAAATTACCCCTTTTTGAAAAGTAGACAGTCCGAGGTATTTAGTAAGAGGCATGGCCAGTTTTTTGAAGATGTAATTTTTTCCTACAATTCTTGGGAAAATTAAGAAATTATTTATTTGTTTATTTTACACAAAATTATCATAACAAGTAGTTATTTCTCACACACAGCATATGCATACTTCCAACTACACCTCAAAATACATTCTGCTACTCCTCCCGAGTATGGCGATACCACATGTGTGAGACCTTTTCACACCTTGGCCACATACAGAGGCTGAACTTGCAGGGAGCACCGTCAGGCGTTCTAGGAGCAGAAATTTCACATCTAATTTCTTAACATCCTATTACACTTTTGAAGGCCCTGGAGCACCAGGACAATGGAATTACTGACAAAATGACCCCATTTTGGAAAGCAAACACCCCAATGTATAATCTATGAGGCATTATGAGTCTTTTGAAAGGTAAATTTTTTTCCACAAGTCTTTGAAATAGTTGGAAAGAAAATGAAAACTTTTTTGTTTTTCCGCAAAGTGGTCAATTTATAAGATATTTCTAACACATAGCATGTACATAGCAAAAATTACGCCCAATATCACATTCTGCTACTCGTCCCGAGTATGGCGATACCACGTGTGAGACTTTTACACAGCCTGGCCACATAGAGAGGTCCAACATTGAAATAGCACCTTCAGGCGTTCTAGGAGCATAAATTGCACATCTAATTTCATTCCTACCTATAACACTTTTGAAGGTCCTGAAGCACCAGGACACTGGAATTACCCACAAAATTACCCCATTTTGCAAAGCAAACACCCCAATGTATATTTTATGAGGCATGGGCTGCAGATAGGTACTCGGGTACTCTTATGGGCTGCAGATAGGTACTCAGGTACTCTGATGGATTGGTAAAAGTTACTCAGGTACTCTGATGGGCTGGTAAAAAGTTCTCAGGTACTCTGATGGGCTGGTGACAGGTACTTGGGTACTCAGATGGGCTAGTGACAGGTACTAGGGTACTCAGATGGGCTGGTGACAGGTACTCAGATGGGCTAATGACAGGTACTAGGCTACTCAGTTGGGCTAGTGACAGGTACTCCGGTACTCTGATGGGCTGGTGACATGTACTCGGGTAATATGATGGGCTGGTGACATGTACTCGGGTACTCTGATGGGCTGGTAAAAAGTTCTCGGGTACTCTGATGGGCCGGTGACAGGTACTTGGGTACTCAGATGGGCTAGGTACAGGTACTAGGGTACTCAGATGGGCTGGTGACAGGTACTCAGATGGGCTAATGACAGGTACTAGGCTACTCAGTTGGGCTAGTGACAGGTACTCCGGTACTCTGATGGGCTGGTGACATGTACTCGAGTAATCTGATGGGCTGGTGACATGTACTCGGGTAATATGATGGGCTGGTGACAGGTACTCGGGTACTCTGATGGGCTGGTGACAGGTACTCGTGTACTCAGAAGGGTTGGTGACAGGTACTCTGGTACTCTGATGGGCTGCTATAGGTACTTGGGTACTCTGATGGGTTGGTGACAGGTATCCGGGTACTCTGATGGGTTGGTGACAGGTACTTGGGTACTCTGATGGGCTGGAGACAGGTACTAGGGTACTCAGATGGGTTGGTGACAGATACTTGGGTACTTTGATGGGGTGGTGACAGGGACTCTGATGGACAGATGACAGGTACTTTGATGGGGTGGTGACAGGTACTTTGATGGGGTGGTGACAGGTACTCTTTATTACTGGGGGGCAATTAGTGGGCTTGGTGTACACAGTAAGCGGTAACGAGCGGTCACCGCAATCCCCTCCTCACACACGATTGGTGTGTGAGAAGGAGAAGCTGGTAACAGCTTGTTACCGCGGTTTGTTTACATCATGTGACCGGCTGTGATTGGACATTGGCTTTTTACCCTGATTGGGGCTGGGCTTTGTCTGAGGGACAAGCCTCAACTCCAATCGCCGTGCTGCGTGCCCCTGGGGCGCACACGAGTGGCGTGCACGCGCATACTCTGAAAAGACAGAAGTGACCGGCTGTCACACACAGGACACAGCCGGTCACGTGGTAAAGAGCCAATTTTATTTATTATATACTCCGATCGTTGATGGCCTGAATCCCGAGGGACACGCCCGATACCCGATTGCCGCTTATCTTAGCTTATAACCCCCCCCACCAAAGAGTTAGCCCACTCCAGCCAGTTCACATGCACTGTTGCTGATGTATATATTGGAAACTGCCATTTATGCTGGGGTTATTATTTTTAAAGTGGCACCGATGATGGGGGAAATATTTGTAGAAACTGGCACTGATGCTGGGGGTTATTATTGCTGCTACTGACATCAATGCTTTGGAGTTGTTATTTCGCAAATTGGCACTAATGCTGACAGTAATTATTGCTGCTGCTGATGTCAATGACGCGGGTCGTTATTGCGTAAACTGGCACTGATGCGGGGGGTTATTATTGCTGCTACTGATACGAATGTTGTCAGTTATTGTGTAAACTGGCACTGATGTTTTCGGTTATTATTATTGAAATTACCATTTATGATGGGGGTTATTATCTCCTAAACTGGCAGTGATGCTGGGTGGATATGATTGTAGAAACCGGTACTAATGTTGGGGGTCATTATTGTGTAAACGGGTACTTATGCTGGTAGTTATTATTAAGGAAACTGCCATTTATGCTGGGGGTTACTATTTTTAACTGGCACAGATGCTGGGGGATATAATTGTATAAACTGGCACTGATGCTGGGGGTTATTATTGCTGTTACAGATACCAATGCGGTGGGTTATTATAGCGTAAACTGGCACTTATGCTGCCAGTTTTTTTTATGGAAACTGCCATTTATGCTGGGGGTAATTATTTTTAAACTGGCACTGATGCTGGGGGATATTATTGCAGAAACTGGCACTGATGCTGGGGGTTATTAGAGTAATTCAAATATTTAATTTGTTAGTGTTTTCATTTTCTTTATTTCCACAAAAAGTCCAGCTGAAATCCTCAGCACCAGGCCCATGATGCACTTAATCTGGACCTGATCCTACAGCAGGGAATGGATAGGCCTGTAAGATGCAGCCCAAAAGAGTTATGTAAAAAGAACCGGGGGGAGGTGGAATCTGTCATTTTTAGCTGAAAATGTACCTTTCATATCATTTCCTGCCAGTCTCTGCACCAATCAATCACCCCTAGGACCACCAGCTACATCATCTCCACACAATGTACTGAACTTCTTAAAGTCGCCAACTTCATTGATGTCTGCTGCCTGGTTGTGACTGCCCACCCCCAGCCCCCCCCCCCCTTCTTGTACCTGCTAAGCTTGTACAATGTTGATGACATCAGCAGCTTGTACTGATATTGAACCACCTGACCTTTTCCTCCCATTAACTGAGGGCTTCTTAAGTGGTTGAATATGTAATTCATAAACACATGATCAAAGGATCCATAAGGAGCTCCGCAGGCTGACTGCTAAAAAATTAAACTAACATTTGGAGTTGCCTGTTCAATTGACAAAAATGCAATGAATTAATTTGTCTAAATGTTGTAGCTAGTGTGTTTTGTTATATTTTTCCATCTAAACACAGTGATATGTTCCAGCCAGACCAGCAGCACTGGCCCACTCCTAAAGGGTTCCCCAACAGTCAACAAGCAAGATGTAACATGGCAATGCCCTAAAGCAGCAGTGCTCCATTCACATGCCATCCACACGTCAACATTCTCCAATCATGATTTAACATAGAGATGTCTTCAAGTACAGAAGTGGACAACCTGGACCATTTGTTATAGGTGAGCCTGGCATTTTTGTTTCTGAAACTGAGGAAAAAAACCTAGTCACACCTTAAAGCGATTGTAAAGCTTCATTTTTTTTCTTTAAAATAACAAACATGTCATACTTACCTTCCTCTGTGCAGTGGTTTTGCACAGAGTGACCCTGAACCTCGTCTTCTGGGGTCCTCCAGCGGCGCTCCTGGGTCCCCCTCCGCATCGAGTGACCCGTCAGTTAAAGCTCCCCTGGGATCACCCGTGCGGGTGAGCTCCTTTATCCTGCTGTTTGCGTGTATTTACACAAACAGCAAGACTCGGCCCTGGCCCCCGCGTCACTGGACCTGATTGACAGCAGCGGGAGCCAATGGCTCCCCTGCTATCTCTCCAACCAAAGAAGACCCAAGACACCGGCTGGAGTGGATTGCTCGTAGCCGCCGCTGGAATGAACAGGCTCAGGTAAGTAAAAGGGGGGCTCAGGGTGGGGTCACTATTGAGAAAGGTTGTATGCATTAAGGTGAAAAACAACTAGGCTTTACATCCCCTTCAAAGCCTAGTTATGATAAAAATGTTATCTTATTTGAATCATAAAAGGCTGATCCTCCAAATCAAGGTGTCATCACTAGGTCAACAGGAGGAAGCTGAGTACAACACATAGTAAAATCCTTCACCATCTTGAAGCCTAGACTCATGGAAGTACAAAGGTTCAATGTAGGGAAATGCAAAGTAATGCACTTGAGGACTAGGAAAATGAATGACGGTTATACGGCAGGGGGAGAACCTCTGGCGAAGTCGAAGATGTAAAAAGATCTGGGGGTCCTAGTTGATGACAGACTCAGCAATAGCATGCAATGCCAAGCTGCAGAAAGCATGGCCAGTAGAATATTAGCATGCATTAAAAATGGTACTTACTCAAGAGATAAGACTATAATTCTACCACTTTGCAAAAATCTGGTTCGCCCGCACCTGGAGTATGCCGTCCAGTTCTGGTCACCAGTCCTCAGGAGGGATGTGCTGGAACTGGAGAGAGTCCAGAGAAAAACAGCAAAACTAAAAAGGGGGCTGGGGGCCTCAATTAAGGATTACAACATTAAAGTGATACTTAAATGTCCTGCTCTGTGTAGTGGTTTTGCACAGAGCAGCCCAGATCCTTCTTTTCTCAGGTCCCTCGCCGGTGCTCCTGGCCCCTCCCTCTTGCCAAGTGCCCCCACAGCACCCAGATTGCTATGGGGGCACCTGAGCTGAATCGCAGCTCTGTGTGTCAATTCAGACATGGAGCCGCAGCTTGGCCCCAGCCCCTCTCTCTCCTCATTGGCTCACTGACTTTGATTGACAACAGCGGAAGCCATTGTGTGTCTCAGCCAATCAGGAAGGAGAGTCCTAGACAGCCAAGTCTTTTGTGCAACATCACTGGATCTAGATGGGGCTCAGGTAAGTGTTAGGGGGGCCGCTGCACACAGAAGGTTTTTATTCTATGCATTAACCACTTCAGCCCCGGAAGGATTTCCCAGGTTAGGACCAGAGCACTTTTTGCGATTCAGCACTGCATCGATTTAACTGACAATTGCGTGATCGTGCGACGTTGCACCCAAACAAAATTTGCATCCTTTTTTTACCCACAAATAGAGCTTTCTTTTGGTGGTATTTGACCGCCTCTGCGTCATTTCTGATCACCGCTATAAACAAAAAAAGAGCGACAACTTTGCAAAAAAAAAAAACAATATTTCTTACTTTTTGCTAAAATACAAATCCCCAAAAAAATATAAAAAAAACATTTTTTTTCTACGGTTTTGGCTGATTTATATTCTTCCTCATATTTTTGGTAAAAAAAAAATTGCAATCTGCGTTTATTGATTGGTTTGCGCAAAAGTTGCTGCGTTTTACGGATGATGATATTTAATTTCTGAGGTATTTATATATTTTTTATTTTTCACTAGTAATGGCGGCGATCTGCGATTTTTTGCGGTACTGCGATATTGGGGCGGACATGTCGGACCATTTTGACACTTTTTTGGGACCATTGGCATTTATAAAGTGACCAGTGCTATAAGAATGCACTGATTACTGTGTAAATGCCATTGGCAGTCAAGGGGTTAACCTGCAGGGGGAGATCTAGGGGTTAACTGTGTTCCCTATGCGTGTTCTAACTGTGAGAATGTTTACATCGGTGGTTCCCCGTTCTTTGGCCCTGGCTGCTCATCGCAGCACGCTGGCGGACATCGGGTCCACCCGAGCCCTGGGCACACTCCTCTGGAGTGCGGCGGGCACGTTTATTTATGGCGGTTCACGGTACACGTCCACACTGCCGCAGTAAATATACTGCGCGCAGTGTGGAAGTGGTTAATATAGCGGGTACCCCATCTCTTTACCAGGGATGGGGAAAGCATGCATGACATCTCAAGGATGGATCCAAGGCTACAATGGGGAGTTTTAGAACACAAACTTGGGCACCAGTCACTTTAGGTATTTTCCAACGCTTTAATAAAAGGAACTTAAAAGCAGTGAAGGTGAGAGGGTTAGGGTAGGTTTCAGATACCTTGTTGCAAATCACTTACAGACTCTTTAAATCCAAAGGTAGAACAGCAAATCTTGTATACCCGGACAGGCCTCTCACACTGACCTAGCAGCCGGCAGGATTTCTGGTCAAGTCTCTCTCACAGACTTAGATTTCAAGAGATAGTAGCACCGCTTAGATTTGCCGAATGAATAATCCTGATTAGACCCCTCTCACAGGTTGTAGCATTCAGAAGATGGTTGGCACAATTTAGCTTGTAGTATGAGCAATCCTGAATAGACCCCTCTCACAGGCTTTAGCATTTAGGAGCTAATTAGCACAGTCGTTATACTATAGGACAGGATTCAATGCTGTATCTTGGCCTAGGCCGACAAGGCCCAGGCCTAGGGCGGCACTTTGCAGGGGGGGCAGCACGAAAAGAGTCCCCGTCAGCTTGCGCTTTTAGTGTAGCGCCAGTCTTATGAGGCGGACTGGGCCGGGAGGCAAATTGGTCACCCCCATAAAGCAGCTGGGCAGGGGGGACAGCCCATACATATGTAGAGGACGCGGGCGTCCCGAGGGGCCCAGACGGCGGACCCCAACCAATGAGTTGTTGTGCTACCTCATAGCCAAACAGGAAGTGTGAGGAAATCTCTGCAATTTAAGGGACTCCATTGCCCCCCCCAAGCCCTCAGAACTAGTATCCCCACTGGAAAATGTCAAGGCGGGTCCTAAACAGGAAGGGGTGTGGTCATGACAGGAAGGGGTGGCTCATATTTAAATTAAGGGGTGCACAAGTTTAGTCAGGCCTAGGGCGGCACAAAGCCTAAATACACTGCTGACAGGATTACAATACCAGAACCTCTAAGCCAGCCTGGCGATACTGCAATGGTGTAGACTTGTAGAAGTAGATCCAGCTTCACAGCGTCAGAACCTTTAAGCCATCTGACATACTGTAAAGGCAGCTTTAGTTGCAGGTGTATCCTTCAAGCGAGTCACCAGGCCCTTCTGAGAGACCAGCCTTCATCCTGGCTCTCTCTAGCAAGGATCCTCCCCCAGGTCTTCTCAGCTTGGCTCGGCTTCTCCCACACAGGCAAGACAGCCCCAGGATCACCGCAGGTGTAGTAGGCCCCAGACAGGCTTCTGGGTCTACTCTAGGGTTGCCACCTTTTCTTCAAGTCAAACCCGAACACTTTAGCGGCACACAGCAATTTTTTTTATAGTATAAACTATGCATATATTTTGCAATTAAATAACATTTCTAATCATGTGCAGTTAATCACAAGTGTGCCCCTTTACATCAGAGTCCACAGAGTTCCCCTTTTAAATCTGAACTTACAGAGTTCCTTTACGCTGTAAAAGGGGACTCTGCAGACTCTGATATAAGGGACAACTCTGGGGACCTTAACATAAGGGATACTCTGGGAGCCCTGATTTAAGGTGGGGGGCACTGAGACCTCTTATGTATGGAGAGGACTCTGATGTAAGGGGGAACACTGTGGCCACTGTGTGGTGTAAAGGGAAACTCTGATGTAAGGGGTGCTCTGAGAATCCTGATTTATCTTTGTGTATTCACTCAGAGGCAGGAGAGAGAAGAGGGCAGACTTCAGTCACAGACAGGGATGGATGGGGAGCTCACTCACCCCTTGGCAGTCAGCACCTCTCATCCAGATGTAGCTGAGGTTGCTGGACTTCAAATTTCTGGCCCCCACTTTCCTTTTCTGAGGCCGTGGATTGGAGTGTGGTCAGACACAGAGAGGTAGGGGCGGGAGGAAGAAGAGTAGATTGAGCCCTCTCTCCTCTTCCATCTGTGTGTGTTGGGGAGGGGGGTAATATTAGTGCTGGCTTTGGGCAATGTGAAAGAGAGTATAACAGACACTCTTGGCTTACACAACTGCAGCCAGCAACCCTGCTGGGAAGCCATAGTCTGGTCTTAATACTGTGTCCGGGTTTTAGGAGGCCTGAAACCTGGACAGATGATTCCAAACCCGAACTGTCCGGGTGAATCCCGGACAGGTGGCAACCCTAGTCTACTCACAGAAGTCACATCAGCACATCCTTAGGCCTGAAGGGCCACGAGGGAAGAGGAAGATCACTTGGCCACACCCAAATAAATACCCCTTCCCAGAATGAACAGCGGCCTGGAACCTCCTACTGGGCTGTTTTCAGAAAAAGAATAATTATTCATAACTCAGTTCAGTTGTATTTCTCATACTGGCCTGAGGCAGCAGGGACACCTACTGACAACAGTGAGAAATGCACAACCTTGCTGAAATTAGGGTGAAGCCAGCTAAACTATGTACAATCTGAGCTGGTTACAGCTCAGCCAAAAACTAAATTTACATTATAGCCCACTCAATATAACAGGGGGCCACATTAAGATAAAAAAAACTTCTGCCTTTAGAACCACTTTAAACATATTATCCTTGGAGAAGAGATGCTTAAGAGGGGATATGATAGTGCTACACAAATATGGTGATTCTAGCATAGGGAGGAAACTATTCAGTCTCCGGTCTCTCAAAAAGACCCTTGGCCACTGAATGAAGTTGGACAAGAAGTGGTTTAACCTTAAATGGTGTAGGGGCTTTTTTACTGTTAGAGCAGTAAACATGTGGATTTCCCTTCCACAATCGGTGGTGTCAGCGGGAATTGTCACTAATTTAAAAAAACCTTTGGATGGGCATGTAGCGTTACCCCCATAGGAGCCGCTGGTATTTCCCTGGATCTTCCCTTGTTTCAGCCCCACAGCCAGGCAAACAGTATCTCCCACAACCATGTGCACAACTTCCACTTGTAATGCCAATGATCAGTCTAGGGGTTGTGGTGTTTTTTGTTTGTTTTATTTTAGTTTAGGAACTTGGATAGGAGAAGGGGGTATAGTGGGATACTCTGATTGAGCTATATACAGTAAAGGACAGCTTTATACCTGCCTGTTGCTGGACGAAGGACTTAGGAGAACCTTGCTCTTCAAGACACCAGCCGGTGTCCCCTTTAGTCTACACCCAACAGCTGACTTTTAGCACCCAGAGGGGGATTCAGCTACACCAGTCCCTAGGATCTCTTTAAGGGTTCTGTACTCAAAAGGCAGGTCACCTTCCAGACAGGATCTATGAATATCCTCCCTCTGTCAGCTCTCAGGAGAGCCCTGTGTCACGTACCTGGTGGTAGAGTCTGGCTTATGCGGGGGGCAACCTCTCTTGCGGCCCTGGTTCGAGAACCCCTGATAGTGGGAACAGGGAGCTCAGGAGCACAGGGGGGCACGAGGGCTGGACAGTCCTTAGCTGGTAGGCGGAAGTCCACTGGGGCTCGTGCAAACAGGAGAGTAGTGCTTCAGTCCGGGTCGGTAACTAGCGGGCGGTGCGGTACAGCGGGATCAGGCAAACGGATGGTCGGGTACAGGCTGGGTCGGCAACGTGCTGGCAAAGACGGTACAAGGGATCAGACAAGCGGAGAGTCGTAGGCAAGCCGGGGTCAGGTGCAGGCAGATAGCAACAAGTCCAAAGGGATAGCCGGGGTCACAGGAACAGGAAGTCACTCAGAAATAGCTTGCCGGGGGCACAGATGCGGGAAACGCTGTAGAACGGACAGCACCGGGCACTGGGTCCTGCAAGTTTAAATAGGGCCGATTGGCGCCTGTTTCCGGCGCGTGCGCGCGCATGGATGCGCGCACGGGCGCGCGCGAACGCGCACGGACGCGCGCGAACGCGCACAGGCGCGCGCACCACCGCGGAAACCACAGAAACAGCTGCATCTTCCTGACACCTGGGTGTCAGAATTCAGTGTTCCGGCCCTCAGGTCACCCACCTTAGACCGCATGGCAGCCTGTGCTGGGGAGAGGTGGCAGGCTCTCTCCCCAACAGGACCTCTCGCTCTGGAGGAAAACCGAGATCCCATGTGCTCACCAAATGTAAATACCAGCACCCAGCAAGTTCAGGGGCACCACTCTCTGTAATTGGCTGGGATGGCATTCCTGTTCATGCTGTTGCTCTGTATGGGTCACTTCCGTTCACCCAAAGCTCTCCAAAGTTGCCTGGATACAGAGGAGACAATTACAGCAGCAGTACTGCGAGTCACACAGGACACCCTCACTAAGCAAATGTAACTTTATTGTTAAGCAGGAGACCACACTATATAAACTATCTACATTCTAGCACCTATCTAGGAGGGTGATACAGAAACCTTATTGCACACAATATACAGAGATGTGGGATTCAAACATACCAACTATGAAACTATAAGTACCAACGCTTCAAAAAATGTTCCACTGTTGCAGAGACATTTCAGTTAAAAAGTATATTTTATTTCTTAAAAGAAAGTCACCCACAAGTCAGAAAACCAAAGAGGTGCACCAAAAAAAATTCAGGCTGAATGAAAAAAAAGTTAATATATTTTTCCAGTGCCTTCTGAACCCAATGAATTTCAATCAGTGCATGGCCAGCATAAGGCATCTTACACATGGACAGCGTTAAAAACAAGAGGCTAAGCGACGGTTTTGTCACACCACCCCCCCACTTAACTAAAGTCTAATATACAGCTGGAGGGGCTGTTCATATGCTACAACCTCATGCATCCTAGCAACTTTAAAGTGGTTGTAAACTCTGTACAACCACTTTAACCTACAGGTAAACCTATAACAAGGCTTACCTGTAGGTTCCGTGAATATCTCCTAAACCTGCATGGTTTAGGAGATATACACTGTATTGGCATGTGCCGACATCATCAGCACATGCGCAGAGAAGAAATGGACCGATGTGCCATTTCTTCACTAGGATCGTGCCGCGATTGGCATGACGTCACGCGACTCCGGCCAGTCCGCGTAGGGTTGCCACCTCATCCCTTTAACCTCGAACTCGAAAACTTAACCTGACTAACTATGTAACTATGAACACATATGAATTTCACAGGTTCTGAGGCTAATTTAATGCAGATAAGGCACCAAGTGAGTTTAATTACCCCCTTAATCAGCCACAGAACCTGTGTAATTAATGTGTGTTTGGTTTTAAAGGGATGAGGTGGCAACCCTAAGTCCGTGGCCCCGGAAAGGAAGAGGGGCAGTCATGGCTGCAGCCTGAAGCGGGTACAGCGCGGGCTTTGAATGCAGGTAAGTAACACAAAAGTGACACATAATAGGCTAGTATGGGATGCATACTAGCCTATTATGCTTTTACTTTGAGGAGTAATAAAGAGGAAGTAAAACTCATCAGGGTTTACTTCCTCTTTAATGCAGCTTGTCAAATCAGCCATTCAATTCAATCACTTAATTTTTTGGTTGTTGTGCATTAGCCCAACTGTAAAAAAATAAGCATTAAGGAGGAGGGAATCATCCCCTGATTGCCTGGCAGTAGCTGCTTAGCCACACTCTGTAAAGCGATCCATCGCATATCACTTTTTAGAGCATGGGCTAGTGTGAACCTAAAAAAACCAAAACTGTAAGACAAAGGCATAATGAGCTAGTATGCATAGCATACTAGCTCATTATGAAATAATTACCTTAGAATTAAGCTTTTCAGTGGCGCCCACACACCACTGAGACAGCTGACATCTTTCCCGGAGTTACTTTCAGGTTCGCGGTGATGCCACTCCTGCAGGAGCCGCCTTTCAGGGCACAGGGCTCGGAAGGAACAGCACCAGTGGCCATTTCTGCAGAGCGCATGTGCCAGTGATGTCATTGGCTGCATATAATGTAAATATCTCCTAAAAAGTACACATTTAGGAGATATTTACATTACCTATAGGTAAGCCTTATTATAGGCTTACCTATAGGTAAATGTCAGCAGATGAAGTTTAATTCCTCTTTAACATAATAATAATTAAAAAGTGGTCAGGGTCAGGCTTAATGTAGTCACAAATGTAGACTTTTGAGCAGCCAAAGGAAGAACACATGACCCAGCCTGTAACTTTGTAATAAAGTGGTCTTACAATATGTCTCACTGCTCCTGTTTAGCATTGCTTTGCCTCGCGATAGGATTGATACATTTCCCCCTTGTCCTTTCATTACTGGTTGGAAAACTGAAAATGCACATGTATATCCACACATCAGGGATCGTGAGAAATCAGCACAACATCAGGCAGTGGAAAATGCATATCTGTCTGCAGAAAACAGTTTAGAAAATTAAACTTTATTTAGTGTTAACCTGAGAAATAAGCAAAAGGTTGATTCAGCTTCCAATTTATGCAACCCTCATCTAAATCATAAAACATTTCCTGAGGTTGTTTTGCTTTTTATCAAATATGACAATAATTTGCAGAAACATGTAGAAGAGGTTGGGGCCCTAAGTAATAAAAGAATGGCAAATCAGAGGGCGAGGTGGTCTGGTGACATTGTTAAACTTAATAAATAACGATCACCACCATAGGCAGTATAGCACCCTAAGTGTTACTAAGTGTTGGTAAATTTAGTTTGGAACAGAGGTTCATTTGCATTTTGACTGTGCAGTGCTTCAGTGGCTGTGGCTCTGTAACTGCCCCATGATTTCTGGAACTTGGTGGATTGTTCTAGAATCTAGTGGGTTTCATATGCCAACATTTAGGAAATGACACTTTGCTACAATGAAAAGTAGTGAGTGTACAGCTTGTATTACAGTGTAAATTTGCAGACCCCTCAAAATAAAGTGAGTACACTCCTAAATGAAAATGCCCAAATTGGGCCCAATTAGCCATTTTCCCTCCCCGGTATCATGTGACTAGTTTGTGTTACAAGGTCTCAGGCGTAAATGGGGAGCAGGTGTGTTAAATTTGGTGTTATCAGTCTCAGTCTCTCATACTGGTCCTTGGAAGTTCAACATGGCACCTCATGGCAAAGAACTCTGACGATCTAAAAGAATTATTGCTCAACATAAAAGTTGGCCTAGGTTATAAGAAGATTGCCAAGACCCTGAAACTGAGCTGCAGCACAGTGGCCAAGACCGTACAGCAGTTTAACAGGACAGGTTCAACTCGGAACAGGCCTCGCCATGGTTCACCAAGGAAGTTGAATGCACATGCTCAGCGTCATATCCATAGGTGTATAGTGCTGCCAGCATTGCTGCAGAGGTTGAAGGGGTGGGGGGGTCAGCCTGTAAGTTCTCAGACCATAAACTGCATCAAATTGGTCTGCAAGGCTGTCGTCCCAGAAGAAAGCCTCTTCTAAAGATGATGCACAAGAGAGCCCGCAAATGGTTTGCTGAACACAAGCAGACTAAGGGCATAGATTACTGGAACCATGTGCTGTGGTCTGATGAGACCAAGATAAACGTATTTGGTTCAGATGGTGTCAAGCGTGTGTGGTGGCAACCAGGTGAGGAGTACAAAGAAAAGTGTATCTCGCCTACAGTTAAGCATGGGGGTGGGAGTGTCATTGTCTGGGGCTGCATGAGTGCTGCCGGCATTGGGGAGCTACAGTTCATTGAGGGTACAATGAATGCCAACATGTACTGTGACATACTGAAGCAGAGCATGATCACCTGCCTTCGGAAACTGGGCCGCACGGCAGTATTCCCACATGAAAATGACCCCAAACACACCTCCAAGATGACCACTGCTTTGCTAAAGAAGCTGAGTGTAAAGGTGATGGACTGGTCAAGCATGTCTCCAGACCTAAATCTTATTGATCATCTGTGTGGCATCCTCAAATGAAAGGTGGAGAGCTGCAAGGTCTCTAACATCCACCAGCTCGGTGATGTCTTCATGGAGGAGTGGAAGAGGACTCCAGAGATAATCTGTGAAGCTCTGGTGAACTCCATGCCCAAGAGGGTTAAGGCAGTGCTGGAAAATAATGGTGGCTACACAAAATATTGGCACTTTGGGCCCAAGGTGGACATTTTCACTTAGAGGTGCACTCACTTTTGTTGCCAGCGGTTTAGACATTAATGGCTGTGTGTTGAGTTATTTTGAGGGGACAGCAAATTTACACTGTTATACAAGCTGTACACTCACTACTTTACATTGTAGCAAAGTGTCATTTCTTCAGTGTTGTCATATGGAAAAAAATAATAAAATATTTACAAAAATGTGAGGGGTGCACTCACTTTTGTGAGATACTGTATACTCAGAAGGCTGGCAGTCAACGGAGCCAGTCCGGGGTCCAGTTGCCTAGAGGGGACACCTGTGATGGGAGGCTCTGCCCCTGGGCAGGAGAAAGGTCAGGAGAAGGAGAGAGTGAAAATAAGCGAGAAGGAGCAACTGGAAGCCTCACACTGTTTACCAGCCTCAGCTAAGCTTAGTTGAAGCCAACAAGAAAGTAAAGTCCAGCCTGTATAGCAGTGTGCCCATACAGCAGCCTCTCAGATTTCAAGAAGTACTAAAAGGCATTGAGTAAGTAACTACCATTTCAACTTACCACAAGCCTGTACAGAGAAGACAGTGAAGTGCAATACTTTATATGTCTAGGACCATGGGACAGCAGAAGACAGGTGCTTTGGCATTCCTGCAAAGAACAGCACCTGCATCTTCAGTTGGAACCTTTATTTTTGATGTTATTCTAGCTGTATCATCAGTCCCACGGCCGGGTGGGCAGCACTTTTGAAGTCAGTTCTTAGCAAGAAAGTCCTCCAGAGTTTATTCAAGTTCTTCAGTTCTGGGCATCACATTCATCCCTCTTCCCTATTTAGGTAAATGAACTCAATGTATTGGTATGGGTAAGAATACATGGTGGTTTGAGCATAAATGAGCACACAGAAGGTAGATTCAGGCACAGTCCATTAGACAGTATAATCACTATGCCTAAGTAACTTAGAATAGAATTCTATACCACTAGACTGAAATCAACACATAAATCAGCAAAGTCAGCAATAAACAGTGCGTATAAACATTAACTGTAATATGTTTAGTAATACTATAACTAATTCTCTTTAGAAGAATGGCTAGGATATGGTGTAATATTCCTTGAGAGATACCTCTTAGCATAATCAATAATTGAAGGTCCATGTGTAATACCTATAAAAGGACAGCATTAAGTTCCAACTCATCAGCTGGCTAGCATTGGGGCCCAGTTGTAATGTTAGCGCACATAAGAATAGTCCCAGTCAAAACTTCAGGCAGTAATAAAGCTACTAGATGGCAATATAATCAGCTCCTAAAAGGTTCAGCCTCTCTAGCAGCAGATAGTAAATCCCCACAGCAGCAGCTCACAAGTCCCAGCAATATTGCAGCTCACAATCCGGTCACACACAGCAATTAGTCCACTCTTTGATCTGCACCCGGGTGACTCCAAGTGGTGCACACTGGAAAGTGATGTGCACTCTCCGGTATCCCTTGTGGCAAGAGGAAGCTGTGTCCTGTACAGCCTAAGAAAATGCAGCTCTTTCCCCTACTTCTGGCAATCTCCCTCTGGGAAATGCAGTTTAAAAGATTTTGATTACAGTAGAGTCTCTCCTCTGGACTACAGTTCCCACGGTGTAGTACTGCCTGACTCAGTCTATTGAACTCTTCCTGCTCAGCAGCTCCTTCTTGCTGATGTAGCTGTTAACCAGTTCAGCACCACAGGGCAGCAGCTACAGAGAGCAGCTGCAGCCAGTTTTTCTCTCACTCTCCAATATAAGCCAAGCACCTGGCTACAGAGCCATACAAACTCTCTTCTGTCTGGATTAAATTGGTCTGCTGTAAGAGTCATAGCTATGAAAAGCTCTCTAGATTGGATGGTAAACTGGTGGAATAAGATGGCGGAGCAAGCCAAAAGCACTGTGCACCATCTCTGGTTCCACTGTTCATTAAAAGAGTTGTATGCTGTTCTAGTGTACTGCTTAGAATCTTCCTGAATCTCTAGATTTGATAGTAAAGCTGTTATTGAGCCCAAAATCTGCTGCATGCTTGGATACAATATGAAATCTGAATCCTTTAATGCAGATCTTTGATATTACTGGTCCAGTTTCAGAATATCTGCAAACACGTGGATTCAATATTTTACAGGCATTGTGAATAGTGGAAATTGCTAAACATCAGTGGCCGCCCCCCTAATCCATGCGCCGACCCCTAATTAACATGCAGAGTGCCGGATGCATGGATTTTAATTAGGTTTTTTTTTAAGCACATGATTAGAGCCCAAGGCTCTATTTGGCTTCAAAAAAGGGTGGGCTCGGGGCACAGAGCACTGTGCCCTGAGCCCACCCAGTTGTGTGACAATAAGGAATTAATATTCTACATTGTCTAACTGATTCTCCTCCTGACCAATCAGGAAGTGGGTCCTGAGACCCTTTGGCCAGGGAATCTTAGGTCTCCCAGCCAATCGGGTCTCAAGACCCACTTCCTGTTTGGCTGAGAGGAGAAGCAATGGCCCCGGAGTGAGGAGTAGTTGGAGGGAGGAGCAGCAGCCCTACCTTGGATCCTCGTCATCTGCCTCCTAAGGTAAGGAGGCCAGGGCCATCTTTATGAGTGGGCACACCTGGGCACAGCCCAGGGGCCCCAGTTGCATGGGGGGCCCCTGCAGGGATCGGCAAGGTGTCTGCGGCCGCCGCAGACTTTTATTTTTTACACTACCTTTTTTTTTTTACACTACTATCTTATACAGTCCTTCTAGGCCATAGTAGGTCAGCCAAGGAGCATCACACCGCCCACTCATCTTTCTGGAGTCTCCTGCAGAGGGCACAGTGAGGCTACATTGATGGGCACAGCGAGGCTGCATTGATGGGCAAAGCGAGGCTGCATTGGTGTGTATAGGGGGGCAAATTTAATTTGGGATAATTCCCTGGTTTTGTGTATTTGTGTTTTCTAATTAAACTAAAAAGCCATGCCCAATATGTAGCATTATTTAGCCACACTCACTCCTTGCCACCGCACGCATAGCGCACCGTAGGTCACCATCTCCCTGGTAGGGGTCCTAGTGCATTACTTTGCCCAGGGGCTCATGATGTTATTAATATGGCCCTGAAGGAGGCCTCTGATTGTCGCCTTCCCGTCTGTCTCCCACATGAGGTGGGCTGTGATCACCACCTTCCTGTCTGCCTCCAGCGTGGGGGGTGGGATTCGTTTCCCCCCCCCCACTGCTAAACACCAAATTGTGAAATCCAGGGAGACATTTTCAAACTTAACTCCAGTTAAACAGAATGCCTGGAGAGTTGTCAAAGGATGAACTCCTTTCTAACATACTCAGATCTGATCGTTCAGGAGAAACCCCCACAGGCTGGTTGTACACTAAATAAAACAACCATCTATCCCATGCAGGGATCGAAATTTGGCTGGTCCCTGCTGAACCCACTGAATTTCAATCCATGTATGTCTGGCTTAATGATCAGCTACAGAGTGCGGGTGTTCTTTCCACTATTTCAGACCTGGAACAGCTTGCAGGACCCCAGCTGAGCACCACTGCCTCATCCTAATTGAATTAGATGAAGGAGGTCTGTGTGCTCTCATGTCTCATATTGCTTTTGCTGTGGTGCACCTGGAATTTAATTAGCCAATATAAACTGAAAGTTTTATTGGGTCTGGAGCTCTCTGGCTATTGTCTATGGCAATCCTTAAGAAGGTTTCCTGAGGACATCAAAGTTTTTCTGATAAGCATCAACAAACTTATCCAGGGTCACCTATTCATGTGACCAGCGGAACAATTTTCCGTTCAATGGTCCCTTCTCAGACTATCATGAATCATTTCTTCTTCTTCTTTGCAGTTTATTGAACCACAATGCCAATTAAGTGTCTTGTTAGAATTTCTGAATGGCCATGTCCTGAGTTCCCCTCCTAAATGTAACAGCAGCCTTCCCTAACCTGTAAATCACTTGATGTCCACAAAGTATTCACTGGCTTGTATAAATCAAATTTATTTTTTTAGAAATATTTCTGAAGGTTACGCAATCTGTGAATTCCAACAAGCCTGGATTCAAGTTAGTTGGACTTTTTCAATGCATTGATATAATGAAAGGGCTGTCTGAACCTTTATTAAGAGGAGCATGTCAGTGGAGGACCTTCATAATTCTTGTGAAGGAGTATTATACGCTTAAAGGCTAAGCACACAATTAGATAGGAATTTTTCAATGCTCCGTGTCTTGACCCCATCTGCCTTACTATGTCATGATTAAAGTGTATGTCAAGCCAAAAACTTTTTTTTGACGTTTTTGGATAGATGTAAGAAATAGGCCTAATAAGGAGTGGATGTTGTAAGAATTGTTACTTATTATGTTAGGTCAGGTGCTTACATCCCTTAAATCTGTACATTGAATACATAATTGGCACATAAAGCGGAAGTAAACCCATCAATGTAACAGTTTCAAAAAACAGTCACATTCCTGGCACATGGAATGTAACTGTCACATTGGTTGTGCTCTTAACCAAACTGTCAAACCATCCAATGGCTGGTGTCATAACTGATCACATGTGCAGCAACATTGCAGTGGAAGATTAAAGAGAGGCCAAGATGGCATCTTTCTTGCCTGAAAGTGATAGGAGGGTTTGGTTCCACTTTAAGGCTCGGCACACACTGGGATGGCTTCAAAGTCGCCTGACTCTAAAGCCGCCCCACACAGCGTGACTTCAGCGGGGCTTGAAAAGGACTTCTTTAGTAGAAGTTAATGCAAGCCACTCCGAAGTCGACCCAAGTAGTGCAGGAACCTTTTTTAAGTCGGAGTGGCTTGAGTCACTCCGATTAAAGCGGTTCCATTGCACTGAATAGAGCGCGACTTGTCAGGCGACTAAGTCGCTCCAGTGTGAACCAACACTAAAAGTGGAACTCAACTCTCTCAATCAACATGAACAATTTTTAATCCTTATGCTGCTAGCCTTAGTAAATATGAAGGCATATTATATTTACTTTTTTTAAAACAAAAAATGTATGTTTCTTCAGTTGCTTCTTAGTTTCTTGCCTAGGCCAAAATGATGTCATACACCCCAGGAGTCTTCAAGCATCATTTGTTTTTTAAACTGGAGGGGCTTTCTCAGCTAACCACACCCACCTGCCTTTATGTCTGCGCTAAGGGTGGATGAATTCCAGGAATTAAATGCTAAATGAATCATCAGCCTTTCTCAAGATGGCCAAGACCAGAATAGCTAGGGGGGTGTTTTTCAAAGTGTTTCTCAGCAAAATAAAACATGGACACATGGATGGATTGAGGGAGTTTGCTTTGAATATTTAAAATTAATTAAATAGCATTTCCAGTTTAGGGTGCTCAGATACAGTTGAGTTCCACTTTAATTTTCGGAAAAATTGCAGTGGTCCCCCTTTGTCTCTCAATATAGAGTCCGGTGAGGAATCGTGTTGCCTCCCCAAAACAAACAACGTACCAAGAAAATAGCCCATAGGGATTTGGCGCAACACTGATATCCAAAACAACTCAATAGTAAAAAAATGCAATTTATTAAATCAAGGTTAAAAATTGTCACATGTAGAGAAGGTGACCCTAAAGTCACAGCACACAACCATCAATTACAAAAAAATATGAACCACATAATATATACTAGTGTAGGAGCAAAAAGACCCTCAGGCATATAGTGCATCCTGATATGTAGAGTTTGGCTCCATCTCCAACATGTTTCGAAGTTTTTCAATTATTTCATACTTCTTCCTCAGGGAAGACACTGTATATCGTGGTTCTGGAACATAACAACAGATATTGTATATAGTAAACAAAATCATAACAGTACAATACATTGTAGTAAATAATATACAATAGTTTCAATAGCGCATACATATATGTTACAACATGACAAGAAAGCATGGTAGATGTAGTTCTATGCCGGCCATATGCCTGTACTCACCTCATTGTGTTAAGAGTAGAGTTGAGCGAACACCTGGAAGTTCGGGTTCTGCTGGTCCGTCCGAACTTCGGGACAAAGTCCGGGTCCGGGTCCGGACGGAACCCGAACGATCGCACGGACAACGAACCCCATTGAAATCAATGGGGACCCGAACTTTTAGGCACAAAAATGGCTGTAGGAAAGTCCTGGAAAGCCCCAGAGGGCTGCAAAAGGAAGTAAAATGGGGGTAAGGGTAGGGCAAGTGCCCTACAAAAAAATGGGGACAGGGAAATAACTTTAAATATTTTTAAAAAAATAAAAACATAAAAAATGCAAAAATGGAGATGAATGTGGTTCATCTTCAAACTGTGTCTGAAAAGTATTAATTAACGGTAGAAGCCATATAACTGTTCTAAAATCATCTTCAAACTAGGGCAAGTGCCC
>BLSH010376100.1:154497-171623 GCA_018402905.1 Glandirana rugosa
TACTGTCTCACTCTCGTTATTTTGGTCCAAAAAGAAAAACTCCTTTTGTGAGGAAGCTGCTGGAAGGAACTGACAACATTTGTTATAATTTTAGATTGTATTTAAACAATTCCAAGATATGCTCAGTATATAGTGATTTCTGAATACATGTACTGTATATACAGTATGTCACATTTTTGTAAATATTTTATTCTATCTTTTCATGTGACAACACTGAAGAAATTACCCTTTGCTACAATGTAAAGTAGTGAGTGTACAGCTTGTATAACAGTGTAAATTTGCTGTCCCCTCAAAATGACTCAACACACAGCCATTAATGTCTAAACCACCGGCAACAAAAGTGAGTACACCCCTAAGTGAAAATGTCCAAATTGGGCCCAATTAGCCATTTTTCCTCCCCGGTGTCATGTGACTCGTTAGTGTTACAAGGTATCAGGTGTGAATGGGGAGCAGGTTTGTTAAATTTGGTTTTATTGCTCTCACTCTGTCATACTGGTCACTAGAAGCTCAACATAGTACCTCATGGCAAAGAACTCTCTGAGGATCTGAAAAAAAGAATTGTTGCTCTACATAAAGATGGCCTAGGCTATAAGAAGACTGCCAAGACCCTAAAACTGAGCTGTAGCACGGAGACCATACAGTGGTTTAACAGGACAGGTTCCACTCAGAACAGGCCTCACCATGGTTGACCAAAGAAGTTGAGTGCATGTGCTCAGCGTCTTACACAGAGGTTGTCTTTGGGAAATAGACGTATGAGTGCTGCCAGCAGTGCTGCAGAGGTTGAAGAGATGGGGGGTCAGCCTGTCAGTGCTCAGACCATATACCACACACTGCATCAAATTGGTCTGCATGGCTGTCATCCCAGAAGAAAGCCTCTTCTAAAGATGATGCACAGGAAAGCCCGCAAACAGTTTGCTGAAGACAAGCAGACTAAGTACACGGATTACTGGAACCATGTCCTCAATCCTCAAATGGAAGGATAAAGAAGCGCAAAGTCTCTAACATCCACAAGCTCCGTGATGTCATCATGGAGGAGTGGAAGAGGACTCCAGTGACAACCTGTGAAGCTCTGGTGAACTCCATGCCCAAGAGGGTTAAGGTAGTGCTGCAAAATAATGGTGGCCACACAAAATAATGACACTTTGGGCCCAATTTGGACATTTTCACTTAGGGGTGTACTCACTTTTGTTGCCAGTGGTTTGGACATTAAAGTGGTTGTCAACCTGTGACAACCACTTTAACCTACAGGTAAGCCTAGAATAAGGCTTACCTGTAGGTGCCCTGCATATCTCCCAAACCTGCACGGTTCAGGAGACATGCAGTGTTCTGCATGTGCCGATGTCATTGTGGCACATGCGCAGTGAAGAAACGGCCTCCGTGCCGTTTCTCCACTGACCCCGTGCTGTGACTGGCGACTCCCGCGTGCATGCACGGGAGTGAAGTCACGCGACTCCGGCCAGTCACAGAGCCGGAGTCGCGGCCCCGGAAGGAAGAGGGGCAGAAGATGAACGTGGCCTGGACCTGGGGCATTGCTGGATGCCGCAGACTTCATTTCCAGGTAAGTGGCACATAATGGGCTACTATGCAATGCATAGTAGCCCATTATGCTTCTGCTTTACAGGGTTATATTGAGGAAGTAAACCCAATCTGGGTTTACTTCCTCTTAAATGGCTGTGTGTTGATTTATTTTGAGGGGACAGCAAATTTACACTGTTATACAAGCTGTACACTCACTACTTTATATTGTAGCAAAGTGTCATTTCTTCAGTGTTGTCACATGAAAAGATAGAATAAAATGTTTACAAAAATGTGAGGGGTGTAGTAATTTTTTGTGAGATACTGTATGTATAAAAAGATACCCCATAAGGGGAAACCTATTCTTTCCCTTCTTGATGGGTACCTCTCCCCAACGCTGCTCCTATTCTCTCTCTAACAAACAGGGTTCTGTCCCTGACCTATTTCCACACTGTGAGCACACTGATTGACTTAGAAACTGCTATTTAAGCACCTCTCAACTGCAGTAGAACTACATCTTCCATTAGGCTGTGCAGTAGAGGATAATTTCTGGGAGAAGAGGTGCCTCGTGGGAGAGACTATTTAAGCAGAGGCTGAAGCCTAACATGCTCTCTCTGGATGGTGCTGTTGGATGGTCTATTGTTGAAGTGGCTGAATCACTGCCTGATTTCACAGACTGATCAACTCAGACACACTGCAGGACTTCAGCGAGCAGCCTGAAAGACCTTTCCTGCATCAAGCCGGGCCTGTTTCTGATCCCTACATCCCGCATGGATTATCAATCCGGGAGAATCACGGTGAGAGGCGGTGAAGGCCGATCCTAGGAGCCAGAAACTGGAGTGATCAACATCATCATCAACTCCATCTTCATTATCATCCTCAGCGGTGGATTCATCATTTGCATCCTCTGTTCCTGTGTGTGGTGAGCGGTTAAAAACCCATCCTAACAGACACTGTGCACCTATAGTCTAATTCTTCACACTTATTAGTATTCAAGACCTAGTTCTCAACTGTGGGAATAGAAACAGAGTACAAGCATTTATACTCTATATTGGGTTGTTTCTATTTGTATTTCTACAGCTTAAAGTCAGTGATCACTGTGAAGCGTTCCTTGTTCTGCTGCAGAAGGAGTGCCTTTGCTTGGTATATACCATTTAATCTACAAAAGTTCACTGAAGATCATCTGAACTGTCAAGGCAAGAACATTGAACTACAACTACTCTTAATTCTCTTTCCCCCACTTAGTGAGCGTATACTACTTTTCCAGAGTGTGTTATAAAGCTGCATTCACCAAAGAACTCTCTCCCTTAGAGCAGGCTGGGTATAGCTGTATTTGTAATTCTGGTGTTGTATTTGCTTATCTATTGTTTGCCGGTTTTATACTTGTTTATCTAGTGTTTGCTGTTGTCAGGTAAGTGAGCAGTAGAGAGTAGTCTGACACTTCAGGAGTCATTCCCCTGCTCTCCTATGCCCTACGCTCATGCACAGTATACTGACCTGTTTATATACCTACTGTTTGAATCTATAGAGTCATAAGCAATATACCCTGTCATTCACTTGTGTTTAACCTTTATTCAGTTGTGAGACTTATTTGACGTACCCTGTTGAGTCAAAGTTCCTCCTAAACTATCAGTGCCACCTATCAGTGCCACCCAAAAGTGACTATCAGTGTCACCTCATCAATGCCACCTCAACAGTGCCTATCAGTGCAGCCTCATCAGCGCACATCAGTGAAGGAGAAAAACTACCTGTTTGCTAAATTTTATAACAAATAATGAAAAATGTTTTGTTTTGCAAAAGTTTCGGTCTTTTTCTGTTTAGCAAAAAAAAAAAAAAAAACCCAGTGGTGATTAAATACCACCAAAAGAAAGCTCTATTTGTGTGAAAAATTTTCATATGAGTACAGTGTTGCATGACTGCGCAATTGTCACTCAAAGTGTCACATATCAGTGCCCATCAGTGCTGAAAGCTGAAAATTGGCTTGGGCAGTAAGGGGGGTGAAGTGCCCAGTAGGCAAGTGGTTAAATATGGAGATAATAAAAAAAGTATTATATTTTATCCTCTATGTGTGATTTCTTGGTGACACATACAAAGTACCACTTACTTACCGCTGCCCTTCTTTGGTAGTAAAAGGTTCCCTTATTTCTTCATGTATATTAACCTTTTTAGATTTTTGCTCATGTATATTGACTGAGTATGCGCTTCACAGGTAAATGGCAGCTCCAATATGTTATATGAGTTTCTGTTACATTATTTAGGGCCCATGCACAAGGAGCTTAACCACTTCAATACCAGGCACTTTTACTCCCTTCCTACCCACGACAATTTTCCGCTTTCAGCACTGTTGCATTTTGAATGACAATTGCACAGTCATGCAACATTGTACCCAAACAAAACTTTTATAATTTTGTTCGCATAAATAGAGCTTTCTTTTGGTAGTATTTAATCACCACTGGGTTTTTATTTTTTGCTTAATAAACGAAAAAAAGATGGAAAATTTGTTTGTTTCTGTTTATAAAATTTTACAAATAAATAATCTTTCTTCATAAATTTAGACCAAACTGTATTCTGCTGCATTTCTTTGGTGAAAATAACCCAAATGAGTGTATATTATTTAGTCTGTGTGAAAGTTATAGAGTCAAACTATGATATATATTTGAAAATTGATCAATCCTGATGTACTGACGGCCTATCTCATTTATTGAGGCCCCAAAATGCCAGGACAGTACAAATACCCCCCAAATGACCCCTTTTTGAAAAATAGACAGTCCAAGGTATTTGGTATAAGGTATATGGCTGTTTTTTAAAGTTGTATTCAATTTGTCATACTTTTTGGGAAAACATTGTCTTTTACATACTGTCACCAGTGCAGTCATCATTTAACTGGTGTGGCAGTGATCAGCGACGCTGACTGGTGACAGTACGAAAATAAAAAAGTTATAATTTGTTATTTTTTTTAATACTTTTTTTTCACTCTTACAATTTTTTTTTAACACACAGTGACCAGAGCAATATAATATTACCATAATAATAGTGTACTGCTCTGGGGAAGTGATCAGGATTTGTTGACACATTGGTTTTTTTTTTTTTAAGATATTTTTATTGATTATAAAGACATACAAACACAAAAACCAACAACCATATGTCGGGCAACATACCCGATCAGCAAATATAAAGTATTGGTGGCTTATACATGGGTAATAAAAAACTTTCCCAGTTACATTTTTGCATCAAATGGCATCATGGCATATCTTTAAGTAAGCATACTTGAGTCTATTGGGTATACGGCATAGCATATTGTTATTTATAACAATTCAGATGGACCATTGTTAGTCTAGGGTAGAGTAAGTGTCCCTGCTCCCTATGGCAGGGCGGGACATAGTGTAAGGGGGCTGGCCAGCCACCCGCCCCAAATCCTGTGAAATCCTTTACTCCGTTTTCGGAGATCAAATGTGATCTTGTATAAGGGTAATGCCTCATTCACCAATTTCAACCATAAGTTTTTATGCAATGTCTGTGAACTCTTCCATGTCAACAAAAGAGATTTCTTCGCGTAAAAGAATAGGATACGAAGGAGCCTCTTTGTCGAGGCACAGTGACAGGTCCCCAAAGATTCCCAAAAGGCAGTTCTTAGGGTTAATAATATTAGGAAGGCCCAAGGCTGTCGAGATGAAGGAGCCAATGTCTTTCCAGAAGTGCTGTACAATCGGACATGACCAGAAACAGTGCAGGAAATCTGCTTGTTGGTTACAGCCCCTAAAGCATGTGTCTGTGGACGATAGGCCTATTTTATATAGTCTATGAGGGGTGAGATGGGACTGGTGGAAGACTTTGATTTGAATCACTCGGTCTCTAGAGGAAATTACCGAGGATTTGAAGGTGTCGGAGAATTCTGACCAATCCTCCTCTGTGAGTTGTATATCCAGATTAGTCCATTTCGTTTGGGCATTCCGGAATATGGGGTTGTTGTCCGCAGCTAAGGCCATGTAGTAGGTAGAAATTAGCTTAGTAGAGGCCGGGTCCCTGAGCAATTTTTCTACGGGGGGCATGCGGATTATATCATCTAGATTGCCAAATTGTGCCCTGATTGCATGTCTTAATTGGTAATAGTAAAATAGATAGGACTTTGGAAGCTCAAACTCCTGTTGAAGTTGTTGGAAGGATTTAAATCCCAGAGTGTCAAAGAGATGACACAGGTATCTAACTCCCTTTGATGACCATCTCACAGGGTCCGTTATGGATTTCAGCTCTCTAAGTGTGTCATTGTACCATAGAGGTGTGTTCGGTGAGGCGTCCCATGGGTCCTGGGCGAATTTGTTTTTGATTATCCGAAAGAGTGATAGGGTCATATGTATTATGGCTGTCCCCGGCCTATCAGGGACACAGTTTCTATAGATCACGTTGTGGAGTGTTTCCATGGATGAGGCAATGGCCCCCTCCGTGCTGGTACAGGCATTAGTGTCGCTAGGGTGTAGCCAGTCATGGACAGATACTAATTGAGAAGCCAGGTAGTATAAGTAAAAATTAGGGAAGGCCAGGCCAGCTAGGTGGGACAGAAGTCGGAGTGTCTCAAGTGCTATCCTAGGGGATCTACCTTGCCAGAGGAAGGTTATGCATGTGGAGTCTATACGTTTAAAGATGGATTTGGGGACCTTACATGGTGCATTGGCCAGGACATAGAGTAGCTTGGGAAGATAAATCATTTTAATAACATTGGCCCTGCCCATGAGATCCAGCGGGAGATCCATCCATTTTTGAGTGTGTTCTTGTAATTGTTTTAATAAGGGGCATATGTTGTTCTCAATGTATCGCGAGAGCGGTAGTTGAACCATCACTCCCAGATATCTAAATGAGGAGACTACCTGTAGTAACGATCCCACATATATCAGGGTAGCGGCCGCCTGGTCCAAAGGAAAGAGGATTGACTTTTCCCAATTCACTCTAAAGCCTGAGTAGTCCCCGAACGTGTTAATAAGGGTTAATAGGTTTTTAAGGGAGTCCTGGGGATCCGCCAGATACACCAAAGTATCGTCAGCATAGAGTGATATGCGTTCTTCTATCGTTCCGACGGGGAGGCCCTTAATTTGGGAGGTATTGCGGATTTGTATGGCCAGGGGCTCCATAGCCAGAGCAAACAGTAGGGGGGATAAAGGGCAACCCTGTCTGGTTCCCCTGGTAATCGGAAATGCCTCCGTTACTGAGGAATTTACTCTAATATGGGCTGTTGGAGAGCTATATAGGAGTTTGATCCAAGCTATCATACGCGGACCGAACCCATATCTCTCCAAGATCTTGAATAAGTAGGGCCATTCCACACTATTGAATGCCTTTTTAGTGTCGGGTGACACAATTACCCTAGTAGGTGTACAGTCATGTGGGTATTGTAGATTATGAAACAGTCTGCGTATATTCATTCTGGTGGATCTTCCTGGTATAAACCCGGCCTGATCACATCCTATCAATCTTCCAATTATTAGGTTAAGGCGATTAGCGAGTACTTTAGCGAGAATCTTAACGTCCACGTTTATTAGGGATATGGGGCGTTAGGAGTCTTGTTTACACATTGTGATTGCTTATAGCAGTGAATTACATTGCTATAAGCAAGCATTTTACTGAATGAAACTGATTCAGTCTATTTTGTTGTGATTAGCTGTGACTGGTCAAAGCTAATCACATGGTACAGATGGGCTGTGTTTGGCCCTATCTGTACAATGTGATCAAATTGACCAATCACAGCTAGCAACACAGTTGTACACATTGGACTGCATGAAAGGAAGCCATCCATTGTGTGCAGCTGTCATGTGACTTGCTGTGATTCATCACAGCGGTCACATGGTATCGGCAACAAGCTGGTACACTGATCAGTCCATGGGACACGGCCGGTGACACATCACGCCGCTGCGTGGCCCTGTGGCCGAGTGTGGACTGCAATCCGGGAGGACATCATATGACGTCTGTCTTATGGTCAACCAGTTCACACCTGGCCTATGGTAGAATGGCGCTGGCAATGGCCTTTCGTTGATATCGGGCACTTTCACCCCCTTCCTGCCCAGGCCAATTTTCAGCTTTCAGCACTGTCACTCTTTGAATGACAATTGCGCGGTCGTGCTACACTGTACCCATATGACATTTTTATAATTTCTTTTCACACAAATAGATTTTTCTTTTGGTGGTATTTAATCACCACTGGGTTTTTATTTTTTTGCTGAACAAACAAAAAGAGACAGAAAATTAAAAAAAAAAAAAACAGTTTTCATAGCTTCTTATAAAATTATGCAAACAGGTAATTTTTCTCCTTCATTGATGTGCACTGATGAGGCTGCACTAATGGCCACTAATAGGCTGCACTGATAGGCACTGATGGGCACGGATAGGTGGCACTGGTGGGCAGTGATCAGGAGGCACTGATGAGGCTGCCATAGGTGTGCACAGCCTATTGCATTAGGGTGTGTACCAGAAAGCTCAAACGCGTATTCTGTGCACACGTGACACACCACCAGAAGGGGGCGAGCTTGGCACGATCTCCAAGGCTGGAGCATCCACATCCTGCCCACTCAAACATAATTGCAATACTGGAAGGGCAATGATTAAGCTCGTATTATACGAGTGAAACGCGTCTACGTCTTACCTGTATTTGCCTGACCAATAAACAGCTTATCATTGTTTGTGGAGTGCCGTTTCACCTTTTTCTTTTCCCAATACTGGAAGAAAGCAAGGAGGAAGCAGGCTCTATTTTGGAGATGTTCCTGCAGTCCTTCTAAGAGCTGGGAGCACCTGAAACTGCTGGAGGAGGAAATTTGTCCCAGTAAAGTGCATTTCACCCATGATATTTGACAACAATGGGTGATTAGGGTGTGCCCTGGCACACCATGTGCGCACACCTATGGAGGCTGCACTGATAGGTGGCACAGGTGGGCACTGATCAGGAGGCACTGATGAGGCTGCACTGATAGGTGGCACTGGTGGGCACTGATAGGATGCACTGATAAGGTGACACTGATTGGCACTGATAGGTGGCACTGGTGGGCACTGATTAGGAGGCACTGATGAGGCTGCACTGATAGGTGGCACTAATGGACACTGATAGGTGGCACTGAAGGACACTGATAGGTGGCACTGATAGGCGGAACTGACAGGGGGCACTGATGGGCAAGGATAGGCACTGGTAGGTGGCACTGGTAGGCAGCACTGATAGATGGCACTAATGAGGCTCTGATTGGCAGCACTGATGGGCACTGATATGTGGCACTGGTGGGCACTGGTAGGTGGCACTGGTTATCAGTACTGATGGGCACTGGTAGGTGGCCACTGGTGGGCACTGCCTAGCAGCAGTGACTGTCACTGAGTGGGACTGATGTTCTGTTTACACAAGCCAGAAATCGGCTTATTTTTTCCTCCTCACGTCTGCGTGAGGAAAATAAAAAGCAGATTACTGGCTTATGTTTACATCATGTGATCAGCTGTCATTGGCTGACTGCTGATCACGTGGTAAAGGGCCCTTTACTCCGATCTGTGATCAGCCGAGTCCCAAGGACTCGGGGATCACAGAGCACGCCGCCCACTCTCCGCAGGACCCCCACATGGGCATCCTTCGGCTATAGCATTAGGAGAAAGGAGGAGTTGGGACTTTAAATGAGGATGTGAACGAAAACCAGCAACCAAAAAACAGTGTGTTAACTTTCCGCAAAGGGAAAGGTAAGGTAAGTACCATCAATCATATACAGATATAACACATACCATTTTATAAAAGACCATAGTGAGTACAGTATACATGCTCATGGACAGTAAAATGCTATGCATCATCATGGGTACAAGCCTTGCATGCAGCATCAAAAGGAGACATTAGTAATACGCATAAAGACAATAGAATCAACAAAACCATGTGGAAAATACAGTTTGCTTGGTAGATATATAGCATCAGCGTAAACTGACGCGTTTCGTGGGGGTAATACCCACTCATCAGGGGTGGATGAGGTTAAAATCTATAAAAAAGCAAAATAACCCATGGTATAAAAATAAGTAAAAAATGTTTGTCAGAAAATAGCATGGGCATGAAGTGGTTAAAAAGCCTGTTTGATGTTTTGTTTTTTTTCCCCATCTAAACACACCTCTATGTTAGCCTATGTGTCCATGCATATATAGGTGCTTATAGGTGTATTAGAGGAGGAGCGTTGGCCAGCTGGATGTGCCTAAACACCACACACGTTTAGCGCTTGAGTGTTTCCTCCTTCCAATGGCCAGAATAAAGTAATATTCCGGCCAATGGAATCCATAAAAGCTCAAATGCCCCTAAACACGTATGCAGTACGCAGCTATGAGTGTGTTTTTTTAACAGTTTTTTCCTGCCAGGAGTAAAAGGCGTTTCAGAGGAAAAATTTCAATGCCTTTGTGTGCATGAGGATTTAACCCCTTAACCACTTGCTGACCGCCAACCAAAGTTTGACGGCGACAAAGTGGTGCGATATCGCAAATCGCCGTCATATGACGGCGGCTGCGAGATCACGCACTATGAGCGCGTGCGCACCGCCGGAGGCACGCCCGCGCGCTTACTGTGTTCGGGGAGGGCAAGGGAGCGGGTGCGGCGGCTTCAATTGCCGCCGGCTACCCGCGATGCCCCCCCCGGAGTGAAAGAACGGAGGTCCATGTAAGTAAACATGGACCTCCGTTCTGTGAAGGGGGAAGGGCTGTGATCGCTTCCCTTCCCCTGCTAGGGCAGTCCCCACACAGTTAGAACACGCCCAGGGAACACAGTTAACCCTTAGAGCACCCCCTGCAGGTTAACCCCTTCACTGCCAATGGCATTTACACAGTAATCAGTGCATTTTTATAGCACTGATCACTGTATAAATGCCAATGGTCCCAAAAAAGTGTCAAAATGGCCCGACATGTCCGCCCCAATATCGCAGTACCACTAAAAATCGCAGATTGCCGCCATTACTAATAAAAAAAAAAAAAATAAATAAAAACCGCAAAAATGAATTCTCATCATCCGTAAACGTGGCCACTTTTGCGCAAACCAATCAATAAACGCTGATTGTGATTTTTTTTATCGCAAATATGAGGGAGAATATAAATCGGCCAAAAACGGTGAAAAAAAACCCGTTTTTTTTGTATTTTTTTTTTTGGATTTGTATTTTAGCAAAAAGTAAGAAATTTGGGTTTTTTTGCAAGATTGTCGCTCTTCTTTTGTTTATAGCGGTGATCAGAAATGACGCAGCGATGATCAAATACCACCAAAAGAAACCTCTGTTTGTGGGAAAAAAAGGACGCAAATTTTGTTTGGGTACAACGTCGCACGACCGCGCAATTGTCAGTTAAAGCGACGCAGCGCCGAATCGCAAAAAGGGCTCTGGTCCTAAAGGGGGAAATCCTTCCGGTCCTTAAGTGGTAAATGTCTGCACTTCCTGGGCCTTTTAAGAGGTTTCTAATGCCGGGAGGTGGGCGGGGTTTCTGATCATGTGAGCACCGTGATTGGCTGTCAGAGCGGTCGCATGATCCAAAGGCTCACAATCGCAAGAAGAGATTGGGAGCTTCCTGTTAGCCGCCGGTAACTGTGCCAGGAGCATGCAGGGTGCATCTCTGTTCACATTCTGGTACGCAATTGTGTGTGGCCTCTCTGCTTGAAGAGGCTGCATGCATTTGTACCGCCGGCGAGAAGAAGTTAAAGTGGATTCTGCTATTAAATCAACTTTACCATCCAGCAAAAGTGAGAGCTACAAGGGTTGGGACAAACCATATAACACTGTCAAAATTCGAAAAGTCCTCAAATTTTAATAGTTTTTCGATTTCCAAAGAGAACAAAATAGAATAGAATACAAAGGAAAAGAACAAAAAAAAACAATAGACTAGAAAAGAATATAACAGAAAACAAAAGAATAGAATACAACAACTTTGTTCCACTCCACCACATTCTATTCTTTCATTTTCTGTTATATTCATCTCTATTGTATTCTATCTTTTTCCACTCTATTCCTCCACTTTACACTCCACCCCATTCTTCTTGGAAATGATAAAACTGTTTGAATTCGAAAACAATTTGAATTTGAAAGCGATTCGAATTTCAAAACTATTCGAAAACCTTTCAAATCGATTTGAGAACGAATAAAAGAAACAAATTTTGAAAACCAATTAAACAAATGAAACAAATTAACTAAAAAAATGTATGTAAATAACGAATCAAAGCGAAACAAAACTAAAATTTTTTTCGCTCTGCACAGCAACCACTTATTATATTGCGGATTACCAATTCTTAGATGTAATGGCTGCATTTGTTTTCTTTTTTAGGGTTTCTTCTATTTTCATCCGGTGAGCCAGCTAGTAAATCTGTTGTTTTCCAAAAGAACAAGCTCGCTTTCATGTACAGGGATGAGACAGAGCATTTAACACTGCTTACAATGATCAGCTTTTATGTATTCATGAAAAACCTTTATCTCAAAAGGGAAATAAACTGTTTGCTGTAACTGATTATAAAGTGTTAGCTAGAGTTTGGCTTCAAATTTGTTAGTGTATCTAAATCTGCTAGTCCATCTAACACTCCCCTCCCCTTAGGCTGACAATGCTGCTGTCCAAAGGGGCCCCCTTCATCCAGAGTGGTGGCGTTCTAATGCAGGAGGTGTGTTACTGGATAGATCACCTGGTGAAAACAGACGGGGGAAAAAGGCTAAAAAAGAAAACGAATGCAACCACCACATCTAATGATTGGTAAGTTGCAATATATTATATTTTTGGTTTTGTGTTTAATACTGCTTTAAACCATTTTTCTAAAAGAATAAAAAAGTTACTTTAACCGCTACAGGTCTGGAAGATTTACTACTTTACTACTTTACCCCTTCATGACCAGGCCATTTTTTGTGATACGGCACTGCGTTACTCTAACTGATAATTGCGGTCGTACAACGTTATACCCAAATAACATGTATGTCCTTTTTTCCCCACAAATAGAGATTTCTTTTGGTGGTATTTGATCACCTCTGTGGATTTTATTTTTTGCGCTATTAACAAAAAAGTCCAACATTTAAAAAAAAATAAAAAATTAAAAAATATATATTTTTTTACTTTCTGCTATAAAACACATCCAATTAAAAAAAAATGTAACAATCTAATTTCTTCATAAATTTAGGCCAATACGTATTCTGCTGCATATTTTTGGTAAAAAAATCCCAATAAGTGTAAATTGATTGGTGTGTGCAAAAGTTATAGCATCTACATAGTATGGGATATTTCTATGGAATTTTTATTTACTTTATTTTTACTAGTAATGGCGGCAATCTTATAGCGATTGGATACTAACTGACACTTTTTTGGGAACCAGTGACACTAATAGGCTCCATTTACACGGTATGCTATATCAACCTCCCCTGAACGATCTTTTTTTGACAGCTAGAAGCCGGCATCTAAAATGGCCGTTTTGCCACGTTTTGCATGCCACGTTTTGCCGCGTTTGCGTCTAGGAGCGTTTTTTTTTTAGAATGGAAGCAGTTCTAGACGCGAGTTACCGCGTTTAGGCGCCTTTAGCGGTGTTTACAAGCTGTTTGGCACTTCAAATGCCTCTGAACTGGCGTCTGAACCCATTTTTTTTTGCATTCCAAAAAATGTCTTTAAACTCAACTGCCTGGAAATTACCTTAAAAGACCCTGTGTAAATGTACTGATAAGATAACATAGAGGAGAGTTCAGGGGCAGCTGAAAAAAATACCCAAATGCCTCAAAACGTCCATTCACCAGCAGCAGTGTAAATGAGGCAATACAGTGATCAGTGCTAACAATATGCACTGTCACTGTACTAATGACACTGGCTGGGAAGGGGTTAACATCAAGGTTGATCAAAGGATTAACTGTGTGCCTAGCTGGTGTTTCAGTGTAATGGGGGAGGTGCTTTTACTAGTGGAAGACATGGATTGGTGTTTCTGCTTTACAGGAACACAGATCAATGCCTTCCCTACTGACAGAACAGTGATCTGCCTTGTTTACATAGGCAGACCGCCATTCTGCCTGTGTAAAGGCCAATTTGCGGGACCTACTGATCAGTTCCCGCTAAGTAGAGTCACAATGGGAGTGAGTCGGCGACAGCCACCAGTACCCGGAAATGCAGGATCACATATATATTGTATACATGATCCTGTGCAGTGCAGCCGCCCTGTAGCAGTAAAATGGCTATGGGGCAGCCGACAAGTAGTTAGACCAGAATTAGACTTTTTTTTTTCTTAACAAGCCCCAGGAGGTTAATGCCATAATGTCCTAGCATGCACTGCATATTAACACATTATGACAGACTTATCTATCAAAGGATGCTCTCCAGTGTCAGCGCTGAGGCACATCCATCTTCTCCCGGTCTTCCTTTCAGGTTCGCCCCCTTTGGCTGCTTGAATGGCCGGGCCTCAATGACATCACTCCCCCACATGTGCACTAAGGCCACTTCATTATAGCAAAGAGCGGGTGCCGCAAATGTACTCTGAGCTGCAGTATCACTGCATTACAGAGGATATTTTTCCAGTCTTTTGAAGTGTAAAAAAATGCCTTTCCTAAGCCTGGTCTCTGACTGAGGAAATGTAGCACCCTGGTCTTAGGCAGGGTTGCTGACAAATTTAGTTGCTGCATGGTAACTAGCCTGGCTGATTGTTAGGGGGATCCACTGACTTTTCCCTACATATGGATTTGATGCACCTCTCTTTTCTGTCACTAGGTGGCATTCTTGCCTGAGGCATTAGAATGACAAAGGCATAGTGAATTCAGACTACGAGTGGAAAGGTTGTTTCAGCCAATTGGCAGGGGTTCTCTTAGGCCTCTTGGCCAGCTGGGAGAGCCTATTTAATCAGGAGGAGTTAGGTGATCTGGGTTCTGTGCCACCTGGACGGCTGTCTGGGTGGATGTGTGTTACAAGCTCTGGGTTGCTATGCCAGAAGCCTGAGGCCTATCCTGGGAGCACCTGGCTGCTAGGCTGTCTGAGGCCTGTCCAGGTTTGAGATAAGCAGCGTGGGGTTGAGGCATTCGGCCGGAAGTACAACCAAGTTGCAGAGGCTCAGCCCGAGGGGAGCCTGATTGTTACAGAGGTTCAGCCGAAGAGGAACAGGGTCAGAGATAAAGGGGACACAGTCACCACTAAGGGACAACTACTCCTGTTATCAGAGGCCAGTTCATGGAAGTCTGAAGACGTACCAGAGCAGCCTTATTCACTATCCGGGGACAGTGAACAAGTGGGAAAGCTTCAGGAGAGTGCCAAGTCTGGGACCCAGCGGGTAAGCTGGGGTGATGCTTGAGGATTATACAGCGGGTTCGCTGTGGAAGAGCTCAGGGGATCCAGTGACATCTGTCTCTAGTGAGAGACCGGGAGCTCAGTGGGTGAAGATTTACAGTAGGATACTGTGAGATGTGAGAGAAGATCTACAATGGGATACTGTGAGTTACATGTACAGATCTACATTGACTGTTGAAAGTTCAGTTGCTGTAGGAGACAGCAGTTCTACAAATACAGTTGCTGCATCCGGCTTAAAGGTCCTTTACCTGTATAGCTGTCTGCCTATTATTTTTGTCTCGGAGTCTGCTAATTGCTATTGCATCTGCCTAAGGGTGTCCTGGCCCTAAACCTTCTCTCCCCAAGTTCTGTTTTAGAGACAATAAAGCTCTTTTTCCTGCATTCAAAAAGTGACTGGTGCCCATGGTGCCCATGTTTCCAGCTTGCATTACACCCACCATGCCTAGTAACCCATACTGTGAAGATGGATGTCAGCTCTCCCTGACTCTGGAGGTCACCATTAGGCCTCTAGGGGTCAGGGACACCGCTACTGAAGGATAGAAGAAACAGGGAGGATCTGGCTAGGACTGAACTAATTAGCATGAAACAGGAGGGAGACAGAGGGAGAAGCCAAAATCACAAACAAGTTGCAGTGGCAAAAAATCTTTACTAGATGTCAGCATAATGCTGAACAATATTTAACCTGATGCAGTTCAATACAACACATAAAAAAGCACACATAGGCAGGACAGAACAGTATCTGTCTGTCTTTATATTCGCTTACTGTAATGCAGTGTATAGTAGAAGTCATGCTGGAAGGCAGAGAGGCAACATTTGGGGGCAACAAGAAAGCTGCAGTATGCAGTACTTTCAGTCTATTGAGCACATACAGGAGAAAAGAGAAGAGCGATGACCCACTAGTCTGCTACTGCTCTTTCATTGTCCAATCAGAAGTAAGGACAATTTAGCTTAGTATTTAGCTGCTCGCCTGTAGTTCAGCTTTAAGTCTGATAAATCTTGGTACAGGTTTTTTCTTCTATATAATGTTTTACAAAACACAATAGCTGCACATTTTTTTTTCCTATACACCTAATTTTCAACTCCCCCACAAGTGCCGAACGCAGTTTCACAATAAATTGGATGTAATGTAATGACGGATGTATAAAATTTATTGTAAAGTGTATTAAAATATAACAAATTCCCAGGCGCTTTCTCGTTGCCATTTCCACTGTGATTCAGAATGAGTCATCTCACCTTCGAGGAAGCGTCGCTGAAATGAAAACTGTAGCATCAAAATTGACATCCCGTGGGATCAGCGCTCTGTATCATGTCCCACATTTAGGATAATATTGAGAACATGTACGACAATTTAAAGTTCAGTTGTTAAACAGTAACATTATATTGTTGTCTTCAGTCGTATTCCACTTGGCTTAGCCGTATCAGAAAAATAGGATTCTGGTACAACGAACAATGCAGCGCACCGCTGGGTCTCAATTTACACGTGGCGGTGTTTCCAGTAACGGGTACATATAATGATATAATGTACAATTGTGTCTTTCCAACCTTATGACCTAATTAGACTTCTTAGAGCAATGGTCTCCAAACTGCGGCCCGGGGGCCAGTTGAGGCCCTTTGCATGCTTTTATCTGGCCCTTGCGGCATTATTCCCCCCTGTCAGCAACAGTGGGGCGTAGTTCCTGCCATTGACACGAATGATGGAGCACTATTCCTTCCACTGACACCAATGATGGGACCCGATTCCTCCCACTGACACCAATGGTAAGACACCATTCCTCCCATTGACACCAACAATGGGGCATTATTCCTCCCACTGACACCAAGGATGGGGCCCTATTCCTCCAACTGACACAATGATGGGGTACTATTCCTCCCACTGATACCAATGATGGGGCACTATTTCTCCCACTGACACCAAGGATGGGGCACTATTCCTTCCACTGAAACCAATGATGAGGCACTATTCCTCCCACTGACACCAATGATGGAACACTATTCCTTCCACTGTTACCAATGATGGGGCACTATTTCTCCCACTAATTCAATGATGGGGCACTATTCCATCCACTGATACAAATGATGGAGCACTATTCTTCCTACTGACACCAATGATTCGGCACTAGTCCTCCCACTGATACCAATGATGGGGCACTATTTCTCCCACTGACACCAAGGATGGGGCACTATTCCTTCCACTGTTACCAATGATGGGGCACTATTTCTCCCACTAATTCAATGATGGGGCACTATTCCATCCACTGATACAAATGATGGAGCACTATTCTTCCTACTGACACCAATGATTCGGCACTAGTCCTCCCACTGATACCAATGATGGGGCACTATTTCTCCCACTGACACCA
>BLSH010376100.1:212631-224491 GCA_018402905.1 Glandirana rugosa
ATCATTATTTTACATAAGTTATTACATTAGTTTGGTTTTTGTGTCTTTAAACGAGTAAACGTCTTAACAGCGACAGCAGTGAAAGTCAAAGACTACTATTTAAAGGGGTTTTTAGTCATAGTGAGTTAAGACGTTTACTAAGAATAAATGATAGCGACAAAAGATTGACTAGTTTTTGGTGAAAACTGCGTTTCCCTGTGAAAAACCAACGATACCTGTAAGAGTACAAAGGTCCGTCTTTCTTACTGTATATATTATATTTTCACGTACGTCCCGAGACCCGTTTGGTGATCCCTGTTTCCCCTACACTTTACAAAAGTATGTCATTACATAAGTGACGACAGCGACAATTCTGCAAATGAGCAAATTTCTGTGTTTTTGGTTTGATTACATTATTGAATACATTTTATTACTATTATATTATTATTTTTGATAATTATTTTAAGTTATTTATTATATTATGATTTATGATTTCATTTTTCACACTTTTTTCATACCCGGGATGTCTACTAGACTCTTGTTTGGACAGATTTAAGTGAGTTATTGCTAAGAATTACAGGCCTACAATATAAAACGCCAAATTTTCATGCAAAATAATCGTACCGCTTTCAGCACCAAAAATCTGACATAATCATAACGCCAGGGAGGTTAATGTCTAAATCGCTGACAAACAAAGAGCGTCAATTTTGAAAAAAAAACAAAATTTTTTTACTTTTTGCTATAATACATGTCCAAAAAAAATAAAAAAAAATGTATTCATCAGTTTTGGCCGATATATATTATTCTATATATTTGTGGTAAAAAAAAAATCGCAATCAGAGTATATTTTTTACTTTTTGCTATAATACATATCCAAAAAATATTTATAAAAAAACACATTTATTCATCAGTTCCTCATATTTGTGGTAAAAAAATTGTGATCAGCGTTTATTGATTGGTTTGCGCAAAAGTTGCCGCGTTTACAAACCATTAGAATTATTTTATGGCGTTTTTACTATTTTTTTTTTCTTACAAGTAATGGCGGCTATCTGCAATTTTTATTGGGACTGTGACATTGCGGTGGACAGGTCAGACATTTTTGACACTTTTTTGGGACCATTGACATTCATACAGCGATCAGATTTTTAAATATTCACTGATTACTGTATAAAGGTCATTGACAGGGAAGGGTTTAACCTGCAGGGGGTAATCTAAGGGTTAACTGTGTTCCCTAGGCGTGTTCTAACTGTGTGGGGGCTGGGCTGGCAGGGGCATGAGAGATCTAACTGATCCCGAGTACAGGGATCAGTAGATTTGTCATGCCGCCTGACATAGCGGGGAACCACCATGTTTACATCGGCGGTTCTCCACTTTTCTGCTGTATCAGACGATCGCGGGTTGCTGATGGATATCAAGTCCACCCGACCTGTGGCCCCGCTCAGGGAGTGTACGGCGGGTATGAGAGCCGCACATGCGCGAATCGCCATTTATAGACGGCGATTTGCTTTACACTGCCACTCTGCAGCAGTAAATGTACACGAGCCCTTCTTTAACTGATTAAACAGTGTTCCTATTAGAGTTGTTCCTAACAAATAACAATTTTAAACAAAAGTTATGGAAGTGAGACGGAAGTTTGTGCTAGATACAAGTGCCGGTACAAGGTAATCTAGTCAAATTGCGCCCCGCTCGCCCCCAAGATGTATGACCATCATGTGTCAGCAAAACTTGCCCACCCCATAAAAATTGAGCACTAATCTGCATGCACATATCTTTGCCCCCCCCCCCCCGCGCTTAAAATTCTCTCTCCCCATATGACCCCAACACAAATTCCCACCCAAAGAAAATTTTTCCCACCTAGGACTAATCTTCTACTCCTCAAATGTCCTCTTTGAGCACAATTTCCCCCCACTCCAAAACCCCCTAGCACAAACTCCCCTTCCCCGATTCCCCATCCTAGCACAAATCCCTCCCCCTCAAAGTTCCACTCCTAGCACAAATACACCCCCAATCACTTATAATAACACCAACCTCTCCCCCTCAAAAAAAAAAGCACAAATCCTTTTCCTCCTCTACCATATCACCTTTTCTAGCACAAACCCACCAAAACCCCCTTTCTAGCACAAGTCCTGTTCCCCTTTTCCAACATGGATCCTCCAAATCACCACTCCTAGGACACATCACCAAATCTCCCCTCCTAGAGCCATCCTTCTGCTGCCCCTCAATTTCCTCCTCTGAACACAAATATCCCCCCCAAGCGACCTCCCCGGCCTCACATGACACCACAGTGCTCAGGGCAGCCACCCCTCCTGCCCACCCCTTGTCCTGGCCCTGCTAGGTAATGCTAACCACACACTTAGAAGTTGTTCATCTGTCACATGATTGGATTATCTTGATCAGAAAGGCAGAACTAGGCCACAATTAAGTTCTTATCATAAACTAAGCTTTGAGGAAGGGAATACATTCTATACTTGATGGATGGAATGAACCTCTACCTACCTAGGTCCAGCGCTATCATGCAATTACCAGACCTATCACTAGAGGTCATTGAGACAGAAACCCACCTATCCTGCCATCTCCCAATAGAAATCGTACACCATAACTTATGTTTGGCATTTCCCCACATAACTTCTATTCTCTGGAGTAAACCTGCTTTATGGACAAACCTCCAGCAATGAGATGTGACATGTAATGAGGTCTGTCTGAATATATCAGCATGGCATACGAGCGAGGATGATTCAATGCGTCGAGAATTTTGGGACCAGATGTATATATGCTAATTACATTACTTTGCAAACAACTGCGACACATTCATGCCAGTTGGTAGATTTGTGCCGTCCTGCCTGGCCTGTCATCTTTGCTGAACATAATCTGACACATTTGTGTCTTTTCATGGACAACTTTGCCCTAATTTTCTCTGTAATGTTCGAGTCGGATCCCAGATGTGACATAATGGAGCCTGAGTCGGGGGCTTAAAATTCCTTTCCGTGCCTATTATGGACACATGGAACCATTTACATCACATGTAATAGATGTCGTTGTCACAGGAATGATAATTTTATTGGCATTTCACACCAATTGGTTCAAATAAAGATGGAAATTCTTAAAGAGACCCTGTTGCCTGACTATTTATTTCAACAAAATCTTTCCAGATGGTTAAATGTGCTTTTAACATATTTTATGCTACCTGTACAAGCCTCACTTGTGTAGACTAGCTTTTCTCAAACTTTTTTTACTCTCGGCACCCTAAAGTATGCAAAATCTCAACACACCCCAGTCTAAAATGTAAAAATTGTAAATGTTATTTATCATCTATGGGAAACCTTATCCTGGTATGATGCATAACCCCTCCTTCACACCAGAGGTCTCCCACATCACATTATATGTCCCCACCATCACATCAGAAGCCCCCTTTCACATCAGACTCCCCTCATCATGAGTGTCCCCTTTAGAGTCCCCTAGCCAAAGTCCTCCCATTACATGAGTTTCCTTCTTCACGTCAAAGTACCCCATTCAGAGTCACCTTGTCAATTCAGTGTCCCCTCATCACAGAGTCCCCTTTTCCTTTCAAAGCCCAAGCTTATGAATCCAGCAGCATGGCAGAGGATGGGAGGCGAAGCATGTCTTGACGAAGGTGTGGTGCATTTCTGACCTCTCCTGAATGCTGAGGGTGGCCCTGTATGCCTCGTGCCCTAAATCAGCGTCATGCGTTGCCATGGTGTGGGCAATGAATGATGCCATCTGTCCTGGCCCTAGAGTGCCATTGGTTGTTATGGTGCTAGTGGCTGGCCCAATCAGTTCAGTGCTGATATGACACATATTGACAGGAGGAGGAAGCAGATTGACAGAGATAATATCATCATTGTGCTGCTTCTCCTTTCCCTCACCAAAGGCTAGGAATGAGTTTAGGATGACCTGAGCTCAGAGGAAGTGGATTGAATGATGCCGGCCATCAAACCAAGGACATATAGGGGCAACATAACAGTACTGCATTGGAAATTTCTGAACTGAAGGTGAATATTGCATCAAAAGCTTGTCTTGTTATTTTATTATTATTTTATTGTAGCCATGTGCTCCCTTGAGAGTGGCTGGTAGTAGTGGTTCTGCCCTCAATCCTACCCATATCTCACACATCTGAAGTCACTGAACAGGCTCTTGTTTTTGTTTGTTTTATTGTGATTTAAGGTGATTTAACTTGGATGGGGAAAAAGGGTGATGCCCAAAGAATTAGTTACGGGACCTCCTATATACACGACCGTATATACACTCTACTTCCTCCAGCACATATCTCCAGCAGACTATTGCTCTTTCACTTCTCTCCAGCACATCACTTAGTTCCTGACCTGAAGGGAAATGTATTAGGCTCACATAAATCCTTTCACTTCACCGCAGCTAGCACATGGTGTGGCCTGCAAACTGTCAACAGGGCCTCCGGACCACCGGTTACAGGCCAGGGTCTTGGACCCCTCAGAGTGTAGCTTAGTACATTGGTGCTAGCCAGGCCTTTAATGGATTAAAACCCCCAGCCTATCCCTCTTCCAGGTCCCATGACCTGCTTTCCTCACAGTGACACTCCTTCCCCTGACTGGCTCCCAAGGCTTCCACAGACTGCCCACTATTCCTCTCCCAGCCTGCTCCAGCACCTTCTCTTCCAGCTCCCAGGGTCTGTCACTCACCGACTCCAGTGAACCACTTTAAAGTCTCTCAATAGCACCTCTGATGCTCTCCTGTTCTTTTGTGTGACTCCAGGAATCACCTCCACTCCTGGCTGCACCCGAACCTCCAGGCCTCGAGGTCACCCCCCCAGACTGGGGCTTCCTCCCAGGTAGGGGCCTGCACAGCTCCTCTGCTACATCTTCAGACTTCCACTCCTGACTTCTTCTCCCCCCTGCTGGCAGACTGCTGTATTTAAAGAGACCTGCCCCCTGCCAATCCAGACTGTAGATTGGCCAGGGCTCCTTGTCATACATCAGGAAGTGACACCTCCTCATCCGTCCCCCTTTCCAGAATCTTCTCTGCTCAAGGAGGGGGGAACTCCAATGGGTGTTCCTTCCTTCAGTCTCCAGCTCCTCCTTGAGCCACTCCCTAGCTCAGATCAAAACATTCTGGCCTGCACTTACAGTCAGGCCTGACTACATTTTGTCTCTCCTAGCAAAACTCAGTATAAAACGCACCTATCACTATGGGCGCGCTACATTATATTTTAATCAACTATTCACTTTTAGCTTGTGGGTTTTTGGCCAGAGTTCTGCTTTAGATTGTATCTGTAGCCAGGTGCTTAGCCAGCAGATAGAACAACTACATCTGTGCTGCAGATACCTTATGTGCCCAAACAGGATTCTTATTCTTTATTCAGTGCCATTCAGCCTCCACCCACTAGGGGGAGCCAGTGGACCTGAGAAACTGAAAGGACTATGATGCAGCCACATGGAACCCTGGGAAATATAGTTTCACAAGGGGAGCTGCATTATGAAAGTGAATGCAGCTGCGAACTACAAGAGCCACAAGAACACTATAAAGTAGGGTGACCAGACGTCCCCGGTTTCAGGGGACAGTCCCCGGATTGAGGACACGGTCCCCGGACCAAATCTGTCCCCGGTTTTGTCCCCTGATTGGATTTGAACAGGGGCCCAAACCATTTCAAAGACAGTGCAGAATTAGAAAGAATATTCTGAATTACAACCCCCCCCCCCACTCTGCTGCTCCTACTAGCTTGGGGGGGGGGGGGGTGTAATTCCCGCTCGCATGTTCTTCTGCCTTATTTCAAGTCCCAGCCAGCCACCTGCCTGCCTGTCTCCTTGCCTTCCCCAGCAGAGTAATCTTCCTCTGCTCAGTTCCGAGGCCCGAAGAAAGGCTGTGAGGTGGGCAGTGGTGGTGCCAGGCAGAAAAAGGCAGCTGAGCTCAGCTGACAGTGTCCAGCAGCAGGCACAGAGGGGAAGTGGATCCGATCGTGGGGCTGCCAGTGCCTTCAAGGCTTCAACACCGCTGTGCTTTGGGGGTGTCTGCGAATAGACTACATTGCACTGTGTCTGTCTCTCTGGCATAATGGATGGAATCATAACTCACAGGCAGCAGGCATTCTATCATGGCTCTGGCTGGCATTGCACTGCCACAGTGTGTCACATAACATTGCTGCTGGGACAGGGATCTGTGCCTTCCCTTAGTAAAAACAACCTCCCCACAGAGAGAAAACTCTTGTTAGGCACACATTTAACCCTTTGATTGCTCTAGATGTTAACCCCTTCCCAGCCAGTGTCATTAGTACAGTGACAGTGTATATTTTTAGGACTGATCACTTTATTAGTGTCACTGGTTCCCCCAAAGTGTCACTTAGTGTCCGATTTGTCCGCCGCAATATCGTAGTCCCGCTATAAGTCACTGATTGACGCCATTAGTAGTAAAATAAAATATGTCCCCTGATTTCGTTTTAAAAATCTGGTCACCTTACTATAAAGAGGGGTAAAATGGAAAGTTTTCCTGGGCATTTAGAGAGAGAGTGGGGTCTTGCTATGCAGGGATCAGAGCTGGAGACACCTGTATGCTGTATGTGCAGAGACTGGAGTCAGTCACTGAGAACCGGAGTGCTGGGGCTGACCCTGTGAGGGCTGAGACACTGAGAATTAGGTACCTAAGCAAAAGAGACATAGGAATGTCCAGGATAAAGTTTGCTGGGTACCAAGAGTATTTCTGGTTGTGTTTTCTGTACCAATGTTTAGCAGTTTAGTACCAGAGGAGACTTATTTGCCTATAGCTCCAAAATTGATCACTGCATGAACCCTTAAAGGTGCACCTACGTACAGCTTGGGCCCTACCATTAGTCGCAAAATTAATAAGAGAAGCGCCTTTAAGTGTACATTTTTACATGGTACCCACATGTAGAGTTGGCCAAACGGTTCAGCCTGAACATCGCCTGTTCGCCCATTTTGTGAACACCCAAATTTGCCACTCTATAAAAGGTTCCTACCCACAGGAAGCTTTTGCAGTGTGTTGTTGGAGTGGAGATAGCCAGATAGGGCAGGGCTCAGTTTGCTGCTAGCGAGTGTGTTCACTTATTGTGACTCTGAGTGTAGAGTGTTAGTGTAGTTTTAGTATAGTGTGTCAGTATAGTGTAGTGTGAGTATAGTGTGTCAGTATAGTGTAGTGTGTTAGTGTAGTGCAGTGTTTAACACAGCATTGCATAACATTTAGTGCTGTATACAGTGCTGTATAATCCTTTTTTCTTTGTCCCCATGCCTGCCCCCTTTTTATTAAATTGTCAATTTTTCTGATTGCAACGCTGGTGATCCCCCATTTTTTTTTCTTTTATGGTTTTTACATTTCTGTCAGCATCAGTCCTCATTTTAAAGTGCGCCAAACACCAATTTTTATTCAATAAAGTGCATCCAATCACACTTTTCTCAGTTTCTGTTAAATTTGGGTAATACCCCCCATCATGTCTGGAAGGCCAATAAGCAGAGGCAGATGTTCCCCTGCCACTATGAGGGGGCCAGCAGCATCTGTGTCCACAGGCAAAGGTGGACGTGGTCTGCCCTCAGGTAGGGCACGGTTGTCTCTGTTTAGTGACGTTGCCCATGCTATCCAGCCACAGCATGCAGAGGAGGTGGTGGACTGGCTTACTAAATCATCCTCATCCTCCTAATCCTCTATGACCCAAGCTGACACTAGTGCGCAGTCACCCGCAGCTGCCAGAGCAGCTTATTCTGCCTCCTTTTCCACAGCTGCTCCTGCCATAGCCCCAGCATCATGCATGGAGAAATCAGCTGAATTATTTGAACACAGTGCCAGCCACTTGCTTCTTGAGGGGAAAAACACTGATAAACAGCAAATTGGCAGTCATGTTCCCTCAGCCGTAGCAAATTACCAAGTTGGCTCCAGTGATGATGAGGATGGAGGGGATGATGATGATGCTGATGATGAGATCAATGACATGACTTGGGTGCCAGATAGAGCAGAGGAGGAACGTGAGGGGGAGGCACAACCCCAACGAGGCTGGATGTCCTCCAGAGACAGCCATCATGGAAGAGAGCAGCCACCCTATTCCATCAGATTGTGAAGCTGTTATCTCCTGGCCCATTCCCAAGGCTCAGCTGCGTGGTCCTTTTTTAGCACATATGCAGCCAATCACACCGTTGCAATTTGCAATCTCTGCCGCAAGAAGACCAAGCATAGCAAAAACACCAGCCATTGACAAGGCATTTAACCTCCCACCAGCCTGTTGGCAAGAGCAACTGAAAGTCACACACAAGGGACACAATTCTTCCCCTTTCATGTTTACCTCTGCTATATCTCATGACATCTCAGCAGCCTTCACTGACAGGGATGATGGTATAGTAAAGGGGGTCACAGGTCCTTGCAACATGTCTGCCAGCAACACACCACCAGCTGTAGAGTTTAGCTGGCAAATTTCTCTGCCCCAGCTGCTGCATTAAAAAATATACACTCCCTGCCACCCACATGTCCAAAGAAAGAAAGCTTGCAGGGAAAATCCATATAAATGCATTTTTTTTCTTTATAAATGTTAATTTTCCTGCAGCAGGTTCTATACATGTTACAGATGTACCACTATACAGGCAGACTAAGGAGACCCACAGGCAATATATTTAAAGGAATTTTTCATTTTTATTGTTTCACTTTAAGCACTTAAGGACCAGAAGGATTTCCCATGTTAGGACCAGAGCACTTTTTGTGATTCACCACTGTGTCGCTTTACCTGACAATTGTGTGGTCGTGCGACAATGTATCCAAACAAAATTGATGCTCTTTTTTTTCCCACAAATAGAGCTTTCTTTTGGTGGTATTTGATCCCCTCTGCGTCATTTCTGATCACCGTTATTAACAAAAAAATTTTGAAAACAAAAACAATATTTTTTACTTTTTGTTATAATACATATCCAAAAAATATATATAAAAAAACACATTTATTCATCAGTTCCTCAAATTTGTGGTAAAAAGATTGTGATCAGCGTATATTGATTGGTTTGCGCAAAAGTTGCTGCGTTTACAAACCATGAGAATTAATTTATGGCGTTTTTACTTTTTTTTTTCTTTACTAGTAATGGCAGCGATCTGCGATTTTTATCGGGACTGCAATATTGCAGCGGACATGTCGGCCATTTTTGACACTTTTTTGGGACCAATGACATTCATACAGCGATCAGAAATGTAAATATCCACAGATTACTGTGTAAATATCATTGGCAGGGAAGGGGTTAACCTGCAGGGGGTGCTCTAGGGGTTAAGTGTGTTCCCTAGACGTGTTCTAACTGTGAGGGGGCTGGGCTGCCAGGGGCATAAGAGATCTAACTGATCTAAGTGACAGGAATCAGTAGATCTCTGTCATGCCACCTGACAGAGCGGGGAACCGCTGTGTTTACATCAGCGGTTCCCCGTTTTTATTGTGTGCTAGGCAATCGCGGCTCGCCAGCGGACATCGAGTCTACCCGAGCCACAGAACCGAACTGGGGCTTAGCAAAGGAGATTTGTTTATACGCCGCTCCTTGGACATTGTCCCAGTAGTTCTTGCAAAGCTTGTGAGGCAAAACAAACATGGAGCACGGAAGGCCCTCTGCAGTTTTTCTATGGGATGCCTATATCTATGCACCCATATATATAAGTTCTGTATATATGGGACAATGTGGGAACTTTTGGAAATATATGTAATGAGTGTAATACAACAAGTTTCTATATTCGCAGAAATGGTAATATATCCCTGAGGAAGATATTGTTTGCAAAGAATTCGAAATGCGTTGGATGTCTCTCCTTTTACTGAAACCACCAAGTCATTTATGGCCTAGCAGTATGTGGAGAATACAATTTTTGGAAACTTGAAATGAATTTTCACATCTGTGTGGACAAGAATGTACTTGTACTGTATATAAGGGAAAGTATATTTTATATGTGGAGAGAACCTTCTCTCCCTCTTTTTCTATACATTTCTCCTCCATGGAATTAATTTAAATGAATAAATAATAAATGTGATTTTATACAATGTATCTTTGGTTAAGAGATATTATTCTGTACACATATATATATTAAGGGACGTGGCAATTACACACATGATTTGCTTGGCTGCTGTTTTTTTAGTATCTGGAAAAGAACCCTACTCAGTAAATCCTTCGGGGCTAGCGCTACATACATGTCTTAAAGTGGAATTTCAGCCAAAAATTTTAGTTCCTCTTGCTGTTTTCTCCTCCCTCCCCAGCCTATAACTGAAATGCAGCTGGAAACTATGAACTATGAGCTAGTCTTCCACAACACTAGATTTAAAAAAGGGTTGCGCTTGCCTCTAAAAGCAAAAAAATTATAAGTAGCTAATATTATTTAAAGGAAATATTTATTGTAGAGTGTTGACCTAGGACGTCATCCAAATGAGGACGAGGACATATTTTTTAGAGCAATTCAGGACAAACTTTAATAGCATTTTTTGCTTTCCTTTGGATCAACTGCAAGTTTCCTTTTTTTACTTTAGTTGATCTTGATGGCCAAGTGCTTGTATTCAATCTGGCCAGTTATACAACTGTGTAGCTAGGACTGTGAAGGCTCCCATTTATCCAGGTCATGGTATAGCTCAGCATTTCTCAATCTTTTTTCAGTTGTAGCACCCTTTAAAAGTATACAATCTCAAGCCACCCCAGTCCAAAATGTTGAAAATGTAAATGACACGTATCAATGAAAAACCTGGGCCTGGGATAATGTAACAACCTTGCTAAAATTAATTTCACATCAGAAGCCCCCCTTCATACCAGAGGTTCCCCCATCACATCAGAGTTCCCCCTTCACGTCAGAGTCACCTTTTCACTTCAGAGGCCCATATCACATCAGAGGATCCACTATACATGATAGCCCCATCTCATTAGAGTTGCCCCTATACATCAGAAGCCCCCTATATATGAGTCACCCCATCACAGAGGCCCCAATTCACACAGTCCCCCATCACAGAGCAAGCATTCCCCTCTTCACATGAGAACCTTACCTTTTGGGTCCAGCAGCACAGCAGAGGGCTGGAGGTGGAACAGGTTTGGAGTCATGTGTTGTCATGGTGCAGGCGAGCCAGCAGCCCTCACCATAGCAATGAACAGGCCAGTTGTCATGGCCCTTGAGCGTCGTTGGTTGTTATGGTGCTGGTGGCTGGCTTCATGGAAACTCATATTTAAAGAAAACCTGATGTAGGGAAAGAATTCCCCAAGAGAACCAATCGGAAAAGGGGTCAATGGAGCACAAACAGCAAAAAGACAAAAATATGAAAAAATATATATAAAGTTTATTCAGAAAACAAAAATAATTAAGGACACAGCCGACAAAAATAATTAGGGATCAGCAAAGGACTAAACCTCAAATAAAATAAATTAAAAAGACAACGTTGTCTCGGACAGGGAGGGGGGTAGCAGCTGCTCACACATCTCAGACAACATACACCCAGACACGCTCATTCATAGGTGACCAACTGGTAGTCTCATATAAAGATATAGCGCTTTCCGAGTGATGGGATGTGGCTTGGCTGGGAAGGTAGGAAGTATAGGTATGGCAGTCAGTATTGCAAAGTGACAGATTGCGGGTGCCCGGGTTGATCACAGATTACAGGACTAGTAAATCTCTCCATAAGGAGTAGAGCAGGGTAGCTTGATGGGTAAATAAATGGGTAAGATGGTGTCAATGGTATCCAGAGAGACAAGGATTATTTCATAGAAGGGCCACATCATCCGTGGCTCAGCAAGTCGGCACTTTTAAATCAGCAGTTCAGTTTACTCCAAATAAGCATACCCAGAACGTCACTGTGTATCATGGAAAACCCAGCATAGGAAAGTCTATAAAGGAATAGCCTCACCAGACCGAACGTAGCTCCGGAGCTATGCTCCTAGGCGGTCCCTCAGTGGAGATAACATCG
>BLSH010376100.1:227483-245852 GCA_018402905.1 Glandirana rugosa
TGCCTACTAATTGACATACATCCATACTTGTGGTTGCCCGTTTCGAGTGAGACTTCCGTTTTGTATCTTGATATGTCGAACATCACCAATCAGTGTAGGTTGACCTGAACAAGACATTACGAGTTCTGTAAAACATCGAAGAGGTTCGGTGAAGAAGTGAAGATTGGTTAAACCTTGAGTTCTACACCGAACCTCTTCGTTTCTTTCCATTCCAGTCGTTGTAATGTCCTGTCCAGGTCGACTTACACTGATAATGATCGATAAGATCACAGAGAGTTGGTCCGACAGGGGACCCAAGGGGGTCCCACGCAAGTCCAGTTGGATGTGACTAACCACTACAAGCTGTATAGTTCTATGTTTTGCCTTCAGAGTGAGCTTTGCCCGTTGGTGTTCATACCTACATACAGTTAATCATCCGTGACGCTCAACATATAATAATACACTATGCCTTACTAACTTCCAATGTACTGCAATTTAGATCATTTGTTTATAATTCCACCTTTGCCTTGAGCTGATTGCACGTTGGTTCTTAGCCATTTTCATTTTTCTGCTCATAGAAAATACTGCATAATGCATTGCATACTGCTGTTTTGCTCCACAGTAAGCCAATGTGCTACTTGGGTTTTGTAATTACCGACTATTTCTTGGTCACTCGCAGATCAGATGAGACTTCTGTAGGCGCATACTGTGCAATCAGTTTTGAATTTTATTAACTTAAAGGGAATCTAAGGTAACATTTTCAATCACATTTTTCATGTACCTATATATCTCCATTTCTCTCTACTTAAAGGGGTTGTAAAGGTAGATTGCATTAAGATAAAAAAAAAACCTTCTGTGTGTAGTAGCCCCCCCACTGCCCCCAGCACCCCCCTAATTACTTACCTGAGCCCCATCTCTCTACAGCGATGTCCACAAATGTGTAAGCCATCCAGGACACTCCACCTGATTGGCTGAGACACAGCAGTGGTGCTATTGGCTCCCGTGGCTGTAAATCAAAGTCAGTCAGGCATTCAAGGGAGAGAGGGGGCAGTGCCGGGTCTCCATGTATGAATGGGTACACGGAGCTCTGACTCGGCTCGGGTGCCCCCATAGAAAGCTGCTGGCTTTGGGGGCACTCTATACATGGGAGGGGCTAGGAGCTGCAAAGAGGGACCCGAGAAGAGGAGGATCCAGGCTGCTCTGTGCAAAATCAGCTGCACAGAGGAGGTAAGAATAACATGTTTGTTATTTAACCACTTCACGCGAATCACCGTTTATAAATGGCAGTCGGGAGAAGTGGAAGTATTGGGGTATAGTCTGCACCTACAGGCTATAACCCCGTACCGTTCTAGAGCAGGCGATCGGCTATCTGGTGATAATGGCCGATCCAGCTCTGGAGCCGCTCTGCCCTTATCTCAGGCAGCTGGAGGGGCATCCCCCCTACCGCCACCGCCCGACACTTTTCCCCGACCTCCCGTCCCACTGGGAGACCAGAGCGTCCATCCTGTGCATCTGCCGGCCGTCTGGAGTCCTGACAGAAGCCGGAATCGGCTCCGATTGGGTCTCCTTCGTGAAATTCCAGAAGCAACGTAACAACGTCACTTCCGGTTTACTCAGCGGCCAATGGCACCGATTTTTAAAAAATGACAGTATTCAGAATCACAATTTTTGGTGATCAGAATACTTTTAAGTGTAAAGGAGGTATGGGGGGTCTTTTAGACCTCAGATCCCTCCATAAAGTGCACCTGTCACCACATATTACTGTCACAAGGAATGTTTGCATTCCTTGTGACAGCAATAAAAGTGATCTGATTTTTTTTTTTTCTAAAGGAACATTGCTAAAAAAAAAATAAAAAAATTATAAAAAATGTTTTAAAGCACCATCGTCCCCGTGAGCTCGTGCAGCAAAGAAAACGCACATGTAAGTTGTGCCCGCATATGAAAACGGTGATCAAATTACACATGTGAGGTATTGTCGTGATCGTTAGAGTGAGAGCAATAATTCTAGCACTAGACCTCCTCTGTAACTCTAAACATGTAATCTGTAAACATTGTTAAACGTCGCCAATGGAGATTTTTAAGTGCCAAAGTTTGTTGCCATTCCACGAACGGGAGCAATTTTGAAACATGACATGTTGGGTATCAATCAAAAAAAAATGGCGCTTATAAGACCGCTGCGCAAATATGGTGCGACAAAAAGCATTGCAACAACTGCCATTTTTTTTTTTTTTTTTTAGCAAAAATACTGATTTTAACAAGTGTCAGAAATGGCTCCGGGGCTGAAGTGGTTATAAAAAAAAAAATAGAGACTTTACAATCACTTGAATTTGTTTTCTTAAAGTGTTACTAAACCCAGTGATAAAATAGTTCATCTGCCCCCCACAGTGCCCACAGCTTATACATTTTCTTTTTACATTAAAATACTGCCACTATATACATTTTGGGATGATCTGTATACCACAGTTTCATGATAACCTGCACAGTTTGTCCATAGCTGTGCGTTCAAGTAGGTTGGAGATTTCTACTACAGCCTCTATACACGCCCACATGTGTGATGTCAATATCATGTAACCTGAACAGTTCAAATGAAACAGGAAATGATCTATCCAGCATAAGGGACCAAAATGAGCATGTGCAGCTTTACCACCTTGCTGTGTATTATATGGACTTCCCCAGATAGACAGTGCAGGAGGGAAGAATCTATGCATACAAGATAAAACAGCCTTTTTAAACAATGCTGAGGATTAACCACTTAAGTTCCACAGTGAGTGTAACAAGCATTCTATGCTGCATATACAGCCTGATTTTATTGTTGTGGGTTTAGTAACACTATAACCACTTTCTGACAGCGCGCAGTATATTTACTACGGCAGTGTGGCTCCGTCTCGCGAATCGCCGTAAATAGGCGGCAATTCATGGACGCGCAGCCAGGGGGCGAGAGCGTGCCTGCGACGGAGCACTCTGGTGCCCGCCGCACTCTGTAGGAATGTGCCCGCAGCTGGGGCAGACCCGATGTCCACTGCGAGCCGCAGTGAGCTGCCAGAGGGAAAGAACGGGGAACAGCCGATGTAAACAAAGCAGTTCCCCGTTCTGACAGGCCCCATCTAGGAGATCTACCAATCCCTGTCACTGGGATTAGTTAGATCTTTTATGCCCCTGGCAGCCCAGCCCCCTCACAGTTAGAACACGCCTAGGGAACACAGTTAACCCCTAGATTATCCCCCCCAGGTTAACCCCTTCACTGCCAATGACATTTACACAGAAATCAGTGGATATGTCAATTTCTGATCGCTGTATAAATGTCATTGGTCCCAAAAAAGTGTAAAAAATGTCCGACATGCCTGCCCCAATATCAAAGTACTGATAAAAATCGCATTTCGCCACCATTACTAAAGAGAAAAAAAATGTAAAAACGCCAGAAATTAATTCTCATGGTTTGTAAACGCAGCAACTTTTGGCGCAAACCAATCAATAAACGCAGATTGCAATTTTTTTTACCAAAAATATGAGGAAGAATATAAATTGGCTAAAACCGATGAATAAATTAGTTTTTTTATAATTTTTTTTGGATTTGTATTTTAGCAAAAAGTAAGAAATATTGTTTTTTTTTGCAAAATTGTTGCTCTTTTTTTGTTTATAGCGGTGATCAGAAATGTCGCAGAGGTGACCAAATACCACCAAAAGAAAGCTCTATTTTTGGGAAAAAAAGGACATAAATTTAGTTTGGGTACAACGTTGCACGACTGCGCAATTGTCAGCTAAAGCAACGCAGTGCCGAATCGCAAAAAGTGCTCTGGTCCTGCAGTGGGAAATCCTTCCGGGGGTGAAGTGGCTAAAGGGGCTTTTACCCTTTACCTACATGCCTACAAAATGGACATATTTATGGTTAAATGGTAAAGGTGCTCATTTCTGCACAATTCAAATTTCCATGCTATCAACCACCATAAGTAATGTCCATCCGCTTTGATCTTATCTAGGTGAGGTCTACATCGTTTTCCTTTCCAAGAGCTTTTACTGTTATGGAGATTACTATTTCTTTTTCTATAGGTTTAGACCAGTGTTTCTCAACCTTTTTTCAGTCAAGGCACTCTTTAAAATCTTGCACAATCCCACGTACCCCATTCTAAAATGTAAAAAAGTAAACTAGCAGTTTTACATAAAGCAGCACCATTGACACATGCAGGACACCCAACATTAGAGGTGATTTATACTTCCACAGCAAATAAACCTTTATACACTGGTACTGACATGTATTCCAATGTTTCTTTTCTCCCTCAGTTTCTCTCCTTCATTCAGTTAATGTGACCTAGACATGTGCAGTTAGTTTTGTTCTGAATTAAAATTCGGACAAATTTTCTTTTTTCGGAAATTCGTATGTATCCGAATTTCTGAATTACAATAGTACCAAATTTAAACGAATCTGAATAACGAAAAAGAAAATTTGGACAAAACTGGAATAATTTTCTAATCGTTTTCAAATAGTTTTTGAATTCAAATAGTTTTCAAATTCGAAAAGTTTTCAAATTCCAGTAGTTTTCAAATTTGAATAGTTTTCCAATTTCCAAAGGGAACAAAACAGAATAGAAAACAAAGGAATAGAACAGAAAAAAAACAATAGACTAGAAAAGGATATAACAGAAAACAAAAGAATAGAATATAACCCATGGTATAAAAGTAAGTAAAAAATGTTTGTCAGAAAATAGCATGGGCATGAAGTGGTTAAAAAAGCCTGTTTGATGCTTTGTTTTTTTCCCCCATCTAAACACACCTCTATGTTAGCCTATGTGTCCATGCATATATAGGTGCTTATAGGTGTATTAGAGGAGGAGCGTTGGCCAGCTGGATGTGCCTAAACACCACACACGTTTAGCGCTTGAGTGTTTACTCCTTCCAATGGCCAGAATAAAGTAATATTCCGGCCAATGGAATCCATAAAAGCTCAAATGCCCCTAAACACGTATGCAATACGCAGCTATGAGTGTGGTTTTTAACTGTTTTTTCCTGCCAGGAGTAAAAGACGTTTCAGAGGAAAAATTCCAATGCCTTTGTGTGCATGAGGATTTAACCCCTTAATGTCTGCACCTCCTGGGCCTTTTAAGAGGTTTCTAATGTCGGGAGGTGGGCGGGGTTTCTGATCATGTGAACTTCATGATTGGCTGTCAGAGCGGTCGCATGATCCAAAGGCTCACAATCGCAAGAAAAGATTGGGAGCTTCCTGTTAGCCGCCGGTAACTGTGCCAGGAGCGTGCAGGGTGCATCTCTGTTCACATTCTGGTACGCAATTGTGTGTGGCCTCTCTGCTTGAAGAGGCTGCATGCATTTGTACCGCCGGCGAGAAGACGTTAAAGTGGATTCTGCTATTAAATCCACTTTACCAGGCCAAGCTATCCAGCAAAAGTGAGAGCTACAAGGGTTGGGACAAACCATATAACATTTGAAAAGTCCTCAAATTTGAATAGTTTTTTGATTTCCAAAGAGAACAAAATAGAATAGAATACAAAGGAAAAGAACAGAAAAAAAAAAACAATAGACTAGAAAAGAATATAACAGAAAACAAAAGAATAGAATACAACAGCTCTGTTCCACTCCACCACATTCTATTCTTTCATTTTCTGTTATATTTCCCTCTGTTGTATTCTATCTTTTTCCACTCCACCCCATTCTCCTTGGAAATTGGAAAACGATTCAAATTCGAAAACGATTCTAATTTAAAAACATTTCAAATTCGAAACTATTCAAGACTGATTCAAAAAATGTTCTAATCGATTTGAAAGCGAATAAACTAAACAAATTCCGAAAACAAATTAAACGAATGAAACGTATCTAACTAAACGAACTTATGCAAATAACGAATCAAAACAAAACGAAACAATTTTTTTTTTCACTCTGCACATGTCTAATGTGACCCCGATGCTTACAGAGAGGTGCGAGGGAGGGCCAAACAAGGATGATGTGCAGTCACCCAACATCCTCCTTATCAATCAATGACATCATTGGTTGTTAGGATGCCAGCAGCTAAAAGGCTGTATAGAGGCACAATGAAAATGTGTGGCTTTGTGCACCTAAAAGTCAGGCTTGATCCACACACTGACTTGTACACAATTTTGGGCAATTTTTAGGAGTTTTGCCAAGGCACCCCATGAAGGAACCTGAGGGCACCCCAGGGTGCCTGGGCACCCTGGTTGAAAAGGCTGGTTTAGAACATGCTGCTTGAAGGATATGGTCATGTGATGATGACATGGGAGCTGAGGGAAATCTCCAAGGCTGTGGAAAACTGTTTCCTAGTGTGCATTGCCTTTAAAAATCCTGTCTATGTTGCAGCATGCTCCATTGAGCCAATGCCTTCTAATTACCATACACTAATCAATTGACAATCACATAATATATTACCATTTAACATAAATTAAGAAAGGTATATATTCCCTAATACAGATACAGAAAAAGAACCTTTAAGCTGAAACCTGCACTCTGTACTCTTCAGACTGTAGAGCAGCTCAAAGGCAACTCACATACTCCTTGGATGAGCCTTCAGAACTCCCTGCAATGTCCACCAGCAGTAGCTTCTATCCAGCTCTGCAGGACACTCTTCAGCATTGAATACACAAAACAAAAATGGCCAAAGGACTTTATAAGACACATATAAATTGATAAAAATTATTACTCGTTACTGAAAATACATATCCTAAAAGAAGATTCACATCAGATATAAAATGCTGAAAACCTCAGCAAAAGTACACATGAAGTAGAAATGGTTACATATATTTCAGGATTGCACATACTCCATGGTAATTAAGTCCTTGCACATATTTCTCAACGCGTTATGCGAGGCAGTGCTCGCTTCCTCAGGAGAAGTAAGAACTCACATAGTGGGTATAGAAAAGAAAAACCTCAGCAATAGTACACATGAAATAGAAATGGTTACACATACTGTATTTCAAGATTGCATATAATCCATGGTATTTAAGTTCTTGCATATATCGCTGAATTTGCGTTTCGCGAGGCAGCGCTCACTTCCTCAGGAGAAGTAAGAACTCATAAATCTAAAGGGAAAAACCAGGTTGTTTGCCTTTCCGTTTTTGCTTTTCAAAGACCTGTTTTTACCCTGTAGATATACAGGGGGTATAGAAAAGAATCACCCCCCCTTTAACCACTTAAGAAAAAAGGAAGCACAGAGAAGCACCACTCAGTTGCATGGTTTAATAAATGTAGAACAAGCATAAAAACACTTACATGAAAGATTGGAAGTAACAGCTCCTTGGGAAGTAGGTTAGCCTCTCTAGTGGGTCTACAGCGCTGGCTGTGTGGGGGACCGGTCCCAAGAAAACCCCAGTGTCAGAAGCAGGAAGCTGGCAAGTCCTGTAGTGTGTGTCCGTGCAAGGGGAACAGAGGGTGCAGCTTCCTCCACTGAAGATCTCTCCGATGTGCTCTACCACTGTTCCGCTCTGCCTTCTGCCTCCACTCCAGGATCTCACACCTCCCAGCTGCACCCAAGCACTCCAGGCCGAGGTCACGCCCACCCTTTGCAGCTATAACAGCTTCAACTCTTCTGGGAAGGCTGACCACAAGGTTTAGGAGTGTCTATGGGAATGTCTGACCATTCTTCCAGAAGCGCATTTGTGAGGTCAGGCACTGATGTGGACAAGAAGGCCTGGCTCGCAGTCTGTGCTCTAATTCATTCCAAAGGTGTTCTATCAGGTTGAGGTCAGGCCAGTCAAGTTCCCCCACCCCAAACTCTCTCATCCATGTCTTTATGGACCTTGTTTTATGCACTACAGCGCAGTCATGTTGAAACAGGAACAACTGTTCTCACAAAGTTGTTAGAATGAAATTGTCCAAAATGTCTTGGTATGCTGACGTCTTAAGAGTTTCCTTCATTGGAACTAAGGGGCCGAGTCCAACCCCTGTAATACAACCCCACACCAAAATTCCCCCTCTACCAAATGATTTGGACCAGTGCACAAAGCAAGGTCCATAAAGAACTGGATGAGCAGGCCAGTCAAGTTCCTCCACCCCAAACTCTCTCATCCATGTCTTTATGGACCTTGCTTTGTGCACTGGTCCAAATAATTTGTCCAAAATGTCAGCATTCCAAGACATTTTGGACAACTTCATGCTCCCAACTCTCTGAGAACAGTTTGGGAAAGGCCCCTTCCTGTTCCAACATGACTGTGCACTAGTGCACAAAGCAAGGTCCATAAAGACATAGATACACAACTTTGGGGGGTGGAACTTGACTGGTCTGCATAGAGTCCTGACCTCAACCCAATAGAACACCTTTGGGATGAATGAGAGTGGAGACTGTTAGCCAGTCCTTCTCATCCACAGGGCCTGACCTCACAAACGCACGTCCGGAAGAATGGTCTAACATTCCCATCAAGGCCATCTTTAATATTGATTGGACCATGGACAAGCATTTTCTTGGGCCCCCTTCTATGCAATCTTGCTCTCCACCTGCTCTGAGACATACAATAAATAGCAGCTAGACTCAAAATCAGTTTCCTGAATCAGATCAGACAGCGAATGTTGCCAGAGGTTGCAGTGTATCATTACTGCTCACTGACTGGCTGCTAGAGGTTACAGCACACATTATGGATCACTGATTATTTGCTAGAGGTTATAGCACATGACTTCTGCTTGTTGCTAGAGATTATTGCACATTATTACTGCTCATTGATTGGTTGCTTGAGGTTACTGCATATCTTTACCACTCAATGATTGGTTGCAAGAGGTTAGTGCACATCATTACTGCTCACTGATTGGTTGCTAAAGGTTACAGCACATCATCTCCTCACTGCCTGCATACCATGGACTGGGGAGGTGAGGGGACCCAGCAATAGACAGAAAATGCATAGGGTTCCTAGGACTCCTGGGATCAGTGGCAATGCTGGGAAAGAAGGGGTGTGATCAATGGCAATTCTTGGGGGTTGGAATCAGTGTCAGTGGTGGGGGGATGGGGTTAGTTCGGAGGCAGTACATTGTGGCAAATTCTAAATAATTTAGAGAAAAGTTGGAAATCTTTGGCAAGTATATAGTGATGGATTCTACACTGAAAACCAATGTAATGAGGTATTTACAATGACCATCAATGTGAGGAGGAATTTGCACTGACCGCCGTTTAATGGGGAATGCAATAGGAGCATTTACACCAACCACCAGTGTAAAGGGGAATATACAATGACCCCTATGTTAGGGGGGATTTACACTGACCACCAATGTAAAGGGAGATTTACACTGACCACCAGTGTAAGGGCCATTCTGCACTTACCACCAATATAAAGGGAAATGTACACTGATCCCCAATGTAATGAAGAATTTACACTAACAACCAATGTAATGGGGGATTTTACACCAACAACCAATAAAGGGGGATTTCTACACTGGCCAGCAATGTAAGGGGGATTTACACTCACCACTAATTTAAAGGGGCTTCTACATGGACCGCCAATGTAAGGGAGGATTTGAAACTGAATTTTTTACTGATTACCAATATAAAGAGGAGTTTCTACACTGGCCACCGATGTAATGGGGATTTACACTGACCACTAATGTAATGGGGATTTACACTGACCGCTAATGTAATGGGGATTTACACTGACCACAAATGTAATAGGAGCATTCACAGTGTCCACCAATGTAAGGAGGGATTTACATTGACCACAAATGTAAGGGGGCCTTCACACTGGCCACTAGTGTAAATAAAAGGATTGTATACCAAGCCCCAATGTAATGAGAAGACTTGCACTGGCCACCAATGTAACTGAGACATTTAGCCTTCGTTCACATTTGTGTGTCGGGAATGCATGCAAAATTGCTTTCCTGACACCACAGAAATGTGCTACCCTTTAGCAGATACACAGCAGTGCCATTAATTGTTAATTACGCTCTCAGGCATCTGCTGAGATGTGTGTATTCACATGCACCAAAATTCAGGGTGCTGTGGCACCATGTTACTTTGAAAAAGGGTTCCACCTCCAATTTGCTTACCTTAGCAGAACAGGCTGCTGTTAGGCTTAATGACCACAGTTGTAGGCAAAACTTTCCATCATGCCCCCTTACCTCCCCAGTGAGCACCATTCAGCAGAGGTGATGGTGGATATGACATCAGGGGGGCATGATATACATATGAATGCTGCCTCTGTTTATATACCAATGCTGCCAGTCCGCGGCTATTTACATATTAATGCCACCGCTATTTACATATCAATGCAGGTTATTTACATATAAACACAGGGTCTGCAGGGCAATAGGGCAGAGCTGGGCAGCATTTGTAAAAGAACTTCACACTGATATATCAGGACACAACACTGGACTAAAACTTCAAGGGACAAGGAAATTTAAACTTAGATAGTTGGCAAGTATGAGGTAGCTGCTTTGGGCCCCACAACAATGACGGGCCCTGGGCAGCTTCCCCTTTTGCCCTGCCGTAAAGACGGCCCTGATTCCCATAGACAAACTCCTAAACCTTGCAGACAGCCTTTCCAGAAGAGTTGAAGCTGTTATAGCTGCAAAGGGTGGGCCAACTCAATATTAAACCCCATGGACTAAGACTGGGATGGCATTAAAGTTCATGAGCGTGTAAAGGCAGGCATACTTTTTTTACAATTATTTTGGTAATATAGTGTATCACAAGTACTGATAGAAACCTAGGCTGCTGATGACCTCCTTCTGGAAATGGCTGTTGTCTTGCTTTCACAATGTTCAAGTGGATTTTATGCTTTCTCCTGAAAAATGCAACAAGTAATAAAAAGCCATACCCCTAATCTGCATAATGACTCAAACAGTATGGGTCAGTATGACAATCAGGCAGCTAGCATTTCCAGAAGGTCAGTCATGGCAGCCCTTATAGTTTGCCTGCAGGGCCCATTCACACTATTGCGGCAAAGCATGTTAAATGTGTTGATGTAATGTGGTGCTATTCAATCTGCACCTTGATAGAATGCAATCTTGGTGTAGCCCTCAAAATTGTTACCTCTGACAGGTACACTTGAGAAGATCATAGAGATAATTACTGAGCTTATCTGCTCAGTTCTGATGATGCGTAGAATGCATCTTGTGAAAAATGCGCTATTTTTATTACATTTTAGTCCTGTATATATTAACTGTTCATTTGCAGATGGAAAGGTGTTTCTTCCAAATGCATGTTAAGTATGAGAACACATCAGCTATGCCAAGCTGTTTTTAGAACTTAACTTGTTCTGAGCTGAGACTTTTTTGCGACTTGCAAAAGAAAAATCAATTTTGATAACAGGCTGTCCAAATCATTAAACTGCAGCTACAATAACGGTGTAGATTGTTTATCTGGGAACATATCTGATTGCCTCTGGGGATTTAGAGATTTATGGAGCTGTGTTCTTTCCCACGTCTTATTTTTTTCTGTTGTTGCAATTAACTGTATATGGTCACTATTATTTGTTGTATGTGGACATCTAGTGGCAGTTTCAGGCCACTACAACTTGTTTACTTGTGTCATTTGGTATCTTCATCTGTCTTGCCCTCTTGTTCAGTGATAGTTCAGTTTTAGCTAGACCAGGGATGTCAAACTCAATTTAATGGTGGGTCGCATCAGCATTCTGGTTGCCCTCAAAGGGCCAGTTGTATCTGTAAGACTAGATGTCCAGAGTGCTTAATCTCCCCTTACATCAGATGTCAAAAGCCCCACCACCATCAGAAGTGAAGAGTTCCCCACCTTCCCTTACATCACAGTGCACCCCTCTTTACCTTGTGCTGCTGCCGGGAAAAAGCTGGGGGGCAGAGCTGGAAAGCAGAAAGAAACATATGCTGCAGGGAGCGCACAGACTTAGTGAGTTGGCAGATTTCTATGGTTCAAACCATTTTACCTCTTTATTAGCAATAAAAACTGACAGGGGTTCTGATTCTTCTCTACTCTATCCACCCTACCGGATATCGCATGAGATAAAATACCTCATGGTTTCATAAGATAAATACATTTCAGAAAAGTATTGCATGCAACATTTTAGAACCGTTTTTTTTTCGTGAATGGCAAAAAAATTATAATTTGAAAACGGTGAGTGGTATTTTACTGCATTGCAGTATCTACTTGCAAAGCAGTAGATACCTCTTTGTGAATGGAGCCCAGTGTCCCTTACTCGCCAGGAACCTTTCCCTAAGCCAAGTAGGGATTGGCCCATGGTCCTTACGTTCGAATAGAGCAATGGGCGTTCACCCGTTCGTCGAAATTTGAACATTATGGGGCGTTCACGGTGACTTTGCCCACCGTGGAGCGCCCCATAATGCATGGCGAGATGACGGTGCGCACAGCTCCTCCTCCATAGGAGGGCTGCTACCGCCTGTGCTCGCCGTGTTTTGACAGATTATTTATAGTGAAGGGCGGGGCCACCCGGTGACGTAGCTGGTGACCCCGCCCCATCTGACATCATGTGATGTCATAGGGGCGGGTCACTCAATTACATCACCAGGTGGCCCCGCCCTTGACTATAAATAGACTGTCAAAGCAAAGAGCGTGCAGAGGGCGGGAGCCCTCCCATGGAGGAGGAGTTGTTGCGTTTTTTTTTTCCAAGTCCGTTGCGCGCCATGACTGATAATGGATTACAACGGGGGACACATTTTTTTTTTTAATAAAGGACTTGTCCCTAATTGTCTTCTGTGTTTTTTTCTGTTTTGACACGTTTTGATGAATTAGTAGGGGTACGAAATACCCGATACTAATTCACATAGGTGTGGGGCTGGGATCTGGGGGCTTACAGATTCCGATAAGCCCCCCGCCCGCAGACCCCCACAACCACAGCCCAGGGTTGTGGGGAAGAGGCTCTTGGGGACAGGGTGCTTTGGGGTGGGAGGCGCAGAGCCCCCCCTGCCCCAAAGCACCCATACTCCCCATGTTGAGGGCATGCAGCCTGGTACAGTTCAGGTCGGCCAGGTTGCATACTCGGATAAGGGTCTGGTTTGGATTTTAGGGGGGACCCCACGTCAATTTTTAAAAAAAAATTACGCGGGCTTCCCCTTAAAATCAGAGTAATATACAGATGTTATAGCGCTCAGCCAATCAAGTAGGAACAATCAATTGGGAAACAGTGAGTTTCTAGACACATATAATCAACCCTGAGAGAGTTCATGCAAGTCAGGAATGACTGAAGATGATTGGATAGGCTCAGAGTCCGCAGATAAATTTTGAGTAAATTCTGTAAATCAGTTCCATAAAACAAGGATAAGATATTCTCCAGTCTTGTTAGGATGGAGGCTTACCAGATTTCAGATATAGTAGAGCGTTGGACCATTCACCAGGTGCCAAGGTATGTATTGAAGAGTAGATGGTATATCCTGCGTTCCACCAGGGATTCTCTTATGGTTCCTGTGAGGGTGGCTCCTATGGGAACTGGATCTCCGGATGGGTGTCCTCCACTGTGTAAGGAACGTCACACATTCCGTTCGAAAACGTGGGTCTTACTTGAAAGACGGAGGTATCCCCAAGATCCAAGCGTTCGTCCGCGGTGGTGGTGGGTGAAGAGGGGTGGACCAATGGACCCCAATTGGGTGGATTCGGAAGAGATAAAAGAAAACTCGAAATAGTGTAAAAACCTCTTAGCATGAGGTGCGTTTATTACAAATGAGGTTAAAAAAACCTATCAATCAGGCATAAGGTAAAAAGTTTCTTAAAGGTCTTTTTCAAACACAAAAACGCAGCAAATCAGGGCAGCAGGTTCCCGACATGTTTCGTATAAAAGATACGTCATCTGATACCCCTGCACAAATTTTTTCAGTGATTTTTATTTATATTGCTGGGAGCCGGCAATACACTACAGCCACGAGTGATTTTAAATGACAATTTTTCCTTTACAAATGTCATTTTGCTCTGGCTATGTTCTAAACATCGCAGAGGTGCGCACTTTTACAGGCTGACTAAGGGGACCCTCCAGGCACATTATTTAAAGGAATATTTCATTTTTATTGTTTCACTTTAAGCATTATTAAAATCCCTGCTCCTGGAAAAAAAATCATATTAAAAACTTTTTTTGCATTGATACATGTCCCCTAGGGCGGGACCCGGGTCCCCATACACTTTTTAGGGCAATAACTTGCATAAAAGCCTTCAAAATGAGCACTTTTGATTTTTCATGTTTGGGTCCCATAGACTTTAATGGTGTTCGAATGTTCGCACAAATTTTTTTCTGTTTGCATGTTCTGGTGCGAACCGAACCGGGGGGTGTTCGGCCCATCCCTAATGCTAAGCATTGTCCCTTACCTACCTCTGCTCAAAGTGCACCCAAATGACATGGCATCCCCTTTATAAAGGCTCCTTCCTTTAGATCATTAAGATGGTCCCCTGAACTTTTGTGGAAATTCAGCATCAAATCAAATTAGACATGTGCAGGATGAAAAAATGTGTTTCATTTCATTTACATTCGTTAATCTAGTTATTTAGTTTCGTTCAATTCGTATTTTGGGATTCGTATTCAGAATTTGTTTTGACTTTTTTTAAATTTTCTTCAAATTTACCGATTTATTTTTTATTCGAAGCGTTTGAATTGATAAATTTTGAATCGGCCGAATCGAAAATGTTATTTTTTTTTTCAATTGGAATGCGGCTTAGTGAACAAACAAAAGAAAGATCTTCATCAAATAATTACAATGACTCCACTTAAGGGCCAAGCCTCTTTTTGAGAATCGGTGTTTATAAGTTAAAATCAGGTTTTTATGCTATAAAATAACTTAGAACCTCCAAACATTATATATATACATATTTTTTTCTAACACCCTAGAAAATAAAATGGCGGTCGCTGCAATACTTTATGTCACACCGTATTTGCACAGCGGGCTTACAAGCGCACTTTTTTTGAGTTAAAAAATAAGACAACAGTAAAGTTAGCACAATTTTTTTACATATTGTGAAAGATAATGTTACGCCAAGTAAATTTATACCCAACATGTTATGCTTCAAAATTGTGCCCGCTCGTGGAATGGCGAAAAACTTTGGCACTTAAAAATCTCCATCGGCGATGTTTAAAAATTCCTACAGGCTACCAGTTTTGAGTTACAGAGGAGGTCTAGAGCTAAACTTATTGCTCTTGCTCTAACGATCGCGGCGATACCTCACATGTGTGGTTTGAACACCGTTCCCATGTGTGGGCGGGACTTGCGTATGTGGTCGCTTCTGGGCACGAGCTCGGCGGGCGGGGCACTATAAATTTTTTTTTTCTTATTTATTTTACTTTTTATTTTTACACTTTTATTCCTATTACAAGAAATGTAAACATTCCCTGTAATTGAAAAAAGCATGACAGGACCTCTTAAATATGAGATTGGGGGTAAAAAAAAAAATTAAAATTACATTGTAAAAAAAAAAAGTCCCCTTTAAGAGCTATGGGCGGAAGTGAAGTTTGACGTTGCTTATGCCCCGGAAATGCTATGGAGCTGAGTAGACAGCATCTTCCACTCCCTCGGCTCACAGGCATTATGGTGGCTGGATTGGATCGTCTCCGCTGCTACGGTGGGTCCGGTAAGCAGTGGAGCTGACCGGAGCATGGCAGGAGGGGGGACCCTTTGCGCGCCCGATAAAAGTAATCTCACGGTGAATCCCCTGCAGAGACCACTTTTATCCGAAGCAGAAACGGCCGCTGAAAAAAACGATACTGGGGTTATGGTTGCTATCTGCTACCATAACAACGGTATTCCACTTCAATGGACCACTGTATAATGATGGCGGGCGGTCCCGGAAGTGGTTAAAGCGGAGTTCCAGCCAAAATATGACTTTTAAGATAAAAATACCCCTAGAATACTCATGCCGAGTGCAATGTAACAAACAAAGGCATGCTGTAAACGGGGGGAGTCGCCGAATGTGACCAAGGCAAGCCGTGTTTCTGGAGAGCTCCGTGAACCTCCTGTACTTTTATCCTGTTTGCGAAAGATTCCACCAGCCGCTCTCCTTAAGAAGCCTGTCAGGCAGTTAGCAGAGACCCTGAGATGCCATCGGGCTCAACCAAGCACAAAGGAAAGCCGCTACAAAAGCAGAAACCTTCCCCGGCCTCCAAAGGATGGGTCATAGGCTCCGCCTCCGCCATCTTGGATCCGGGGTCGCTGGCCACACGTGCTCAGATCATGCTGAGGAACATAAAGGGAACGGATGCTGCAGAGTCCCACGGTCCTGCTCTACAGGCAGCGGCGGTGGACACATCTAATAAAGGGGTCGATGCGATCACCAAACCCATCCTGGAGGCCATTATGGCAAGAAAATCGGAGGTACTGGTACACATAGACCGCCTGACAAGTGAGTGCACACTAATTAGACAATACATAGACAAGATCCGTGAACACATGACTAGTGCTGAGGGCCGTATCTCTGATAATACACTTACTGAAAATGAAGTTTCTACCCATTGTATTGTATTTTCTCAGGAATGCACCAGTTTGGATTCCTAAATCCTTTTTCAGTAAGTTGAACAAACTAACAAGCTCATTTTTATGGTCCCCTGGAATACCTAGGATAAGCCTTAGAATGTTACAGGAACCCTTTGGACGGGGGGACTGGCCCTACCTGACTGGCAGAAGTATTTCCTTGCTGGCCAGGTGGTAATTGTGCATAGATGGCTGACGGCCGAGGATGGTGACTCGGCCACAGTGCTGGAAGCAGCATATTTAGGGTCCTATGAGAGTCTGCGACTGGCTGTCTTTAGGGGAGCCAGTCCGGGTTCTCCCTTGACTGCGTCCATGAAGGTAACAGTCAAAGCATGGGGTATGGCAAGGAAGTTGGCCTGCCCCAGCTACCGGGGCTTTTCCCCATCAATACCTAAAGTATCTGGTTGAATCCTAGGCTCCCTCAGTTTTACCATTACCCAGACCCCATCATATAGGCAATAAAAGGAGTAAAGACTCTTGGTGACATAACTAGAGAAGGAGAACTATTAACCTTCGATCAACTAAAAGTGAGACACAATATCCCTAATGTCTACTTTTTCCGTTATCTCCAGTTGCACCATGCCTTTAAGGCACAGTTTGCAGATGCTACGGTAGAGACTTTACCGTCTGACTTTGAAAACCTTTTGTCCACTGTGGACCTCCCCAAAACACTCTCGACAGTATATAAAGAGCTATTTAAGAAGTCTCCTCCGGCAGTGGCGAAGTGCAGGGAACATTGGGCTCTTGAGGTTCCTGGTCTGCAGAGCGATGAATGGGAAGATATTTGGGATCGACCATTTCAGTACCTGGTCTCAGCCCGAGATAGGCTAATCCAGTTTAAATTCCTTCATAGGTCTTATTTCACCCCAGCCAGACTTGCCAAAATATACCATACAGCTTTGGCAGAATGCTGGCAATGTACTCACTCCCCAGCTACTGCTGAACACATGTTCTGGTCATGTCATCAGATCCAGACATTCTTGTCTGAAGTAACATCATGTATCTCTACCCTCCTGTTAATCCCCATTTTGAGATCAATCAAGGTGTGTCTGCTGGGGTTGGTAGAGGAAATTGTTCAATCCAGAGCACATAAAACTCTGGTGACAATTCTGTTATTCTATGCTAAAAAGGCCATTCTTCTAAGATGGAAAAAGGGTTGGTCAATGCCATGGTGCAATGCCATGGTGCCATTCTATAGAGCAACCTATCTTGCGAGAGCCTGCGAAAAAAAATTTGATAAGGTTTGGCATACGTGGATATCTTCATCCTCTACTGTGGGATAGGGCTCTCAAGGGAACTAGAGTCCAATCACATCTGTTCAACCATAAGAATTCTGAATCTTTATGGAGGCATGTGGCCTGGGTGCCCCTGGAATGTATTGTAGTCACCTGCACTTGGTTCCTGGAGTGAGATGTTAAATATATTGGTCAGTCAGGGAGATTGTCAAAAATGTATATTCATACAGGACATTGGTTAATAAACTCATCATAGAGGTCGAATCATAGGTTGAGCTAGCTTAGGTTTGGGGGGGGGGGGGACTGTTAAGAGGCTTGAATGTTCTAATAATGGGCCCTGTGAGGTCCTTGACATGGTGCTGGCTTTATGCTAAAACTTGTCGTTTTTTTTCTTTTTCTTTTTGTATGCGTTTTATGTTTTTTCACAAAATGTAATAAAAACAGAATTTACAAAAAAAAGGGATGCTGTAAACTATGCCCAGATTTCTATTTGTGCAGCATCGCTTTCTTACATTGTGAAATTCCTGCCATCTAAAGTGTGGGCATCTGAAGCCGCAGTGTCCTTCTTCCTGGATTCCGTGCATGCTGGCTAACCAGCATGCACCTGACAATCTCGTGCATGGGCAATGAGGTGCAATCTTGGTCAGCTTGACATAGCATAGCTCCAGTAACATTTAACATTGGCTTGTATGGAAAATCTTGGTCAGCTTGACGTGGCACTATACAAACATACATATATACAGTTCAAATTTGAATGGAACTCAATGTAAAATTCTATTCGAAT
>BLSH010376100.1:257529-269613 GCA_018402905.1 Glandirana rugosa
GTATGTGACATCTCATCATTAACATTAGGGATAATCTCCTCACGTCATAGGCGGTCGACAGGTCGTCGTCCACCCTGACTTGCCAGAACGCCTTCGCAAACTCTTTTCGCTTGCTCACCCGTCCCACTGATGTACTCCACAGTTCTTTGCCCAGACCCGAGTGTAACTTTAGGGACGATAGACGGGAAAGTCTTTATGTTTAGACGGATTTCCCAACCGCTGTTCAAGTTAGTCAATTTTCCCCGTACAAAATACTTATCGATAAACGGAAAGTTAAACCCTCAACCACTATGTGAATCTTTGGTAACCAATTTGTCCACCCACCCGTCGAATCCGTTTCTAACCCCACATTTCACGAGAGAACATCTTTGTCGTGAACCCGGAAATCAGAAAATTCAAGATGGGTCTCGGACGAAGAGTTCCCCCCACACAGTTCCCCACACAAAAGAAGCAGGCTCTGGGTAGAACTTAAAAGACTAAAGGCCCAAGTGCTGTTTCTACAAGAGAGCACTTTACACCCCAATCTTTGCCTAAGCTGCCCACCCACCTGTTTAACCAATGGTTTCTAAGTGTATCACCAACTCCCAAATTGAAAGGCAAATAGCTATTCATAAAACATGCCCCTTTTAACTGATTGAACTTGTCGCCAACCCTTTAGGCAGATTTGTATTTCTGAAAGGGCAGATAGCAGGGATTTCAATGTGAGCCCAGACCCGTTTCTTGACACCTCATGTAGTCACCCTGCCCACTCGTTCGCTTTTCTCAAACGCTTCCGCAAGACCGTTCAGTCCCACCTGCTGCTGGACAGCTGGCGGATACTGCACTCCTCTAATAGGGATTACAATTACTACTCTACAGTGTATGACGTCTATACTCGCATAGACCTCTTACTGGTAGACCAACACACCCTCGAGCTGTTACAGGAGGCATCCATCGAGCAAATAACCATCTCGGACCATGCACCAATTACAGCTACTATTAGGTTGCCACAAGGCACACGCCGGCCTTGGTCATGGAGGCTAAATGCAAATCTCCTGGATGACTCTGTAGCGGTGTTGAGGGTGTCAGAGACATTAGCACATTATTTTAAAGAGAACTCCAATGTCGGGGTGGATGAAGGGATGGTCTGGGAGGGGCATAAGGCAGTCGTGCAGGGTGAACTGATCTCACAGGGAGCTAGATGTAAAAAGGAACAACAAGCGTATTTTCAGAGAGTTTTGGGTGTCCTACAGAAGGCGTAGTTCTGTCACAAACAAAAAAGTCACCCAGAAGCCCTTAAAATATTGCTGGATTTGAGGGAGATCTTCTCCCGCCTGCTGGACCGGAAAGTCGGTAAACAGCTGCGTTACCTGTCCCATAGTTATTATGAGCATGGTAACAGAATGCTAGCGAGAGCACTTCGGAAACAGAAAGCTCAGACTCATGTCCAAAAATTAAGGTCCGCAGAGGGAGAGATGGTCTCTCACTCCTCCAAGATTGCCTGTTATTAGATCAAACCGCCAGGCGAAAAGACATTCAGGAATATATAGCTGCCTCGGGCCTTCCACCCCTTAGCAGCTAGAGACCTTATCCTAGTGCCTAGGGGGAAAAGCCCGGGCCCGGACGGGTTTGATAATAGATACTAGCAATAGATAGTAGCAGGAGGCCAACGGATCCCAACGGATCCCACCCGAAGCTTTGCAGGCCCACATCATGGTCTTACCTATAGATTGCAAAGACCCTGCTCCACCACAAAGCTATCATCCCATATCACTATTGAATGAGGATTTGAAAATCTTGGCGAAAATCCTGGTGAACAGATTGAAATATCTAGTCCCCAAATAGTACATCCTGACCAGACGGGTTTTGTAGCGGGCCGCGAGGCCACAGATAATTCCCTCAGAGCCATTAACCTTATTAATTGGGCACATAGCGACCCGGTTGGGGGCCAACATCTCATCCTATTCTCAGATGCGGAGAAGGCCTTCGACCGGGTGGGCTGGTCCTTCCTGCGTGGAGTCCCTCGGGTTGGGCCCCAAAATGATGGCTTGGATTCTTGTTCTGTATTCAGAGCCCAAAGCACAGGTGAATTTGAATGGCTTCCTCTCCCCTAGATTTCCAATTAGGAACGGCACGAGACAGGGGTGCCCGCTGTCATCCCTCCTTTTTGCACTGGTCCTGGAACCTCTGGTGCGCTCGATTTGAGCTAACCCTGATATTAGGGGGATGCGGGTGGGTAACATGGAGCACAAACTGTTGGCGTATGCGGATGATATACTCTTCTACATTTCTGAACCCCAGATCTCGTTGCCAAACCTTATGACCGAACTCCAAAAATTTGTTAAACTTTCTAATTTCAAAATAAATTATACTAAATCAGACATTTTACTGATCACATTACCGACCCCATTGATAAACAACCTTCAAACAGCGCTTCCCTTCACCTGGGCCAAATCTGCCATCAAATATTTGGGTATAAAGCTCATGGATCGTTACGAGACTTTATACGAAAGCAACTATCCCACCCTACTGGCGGAAATTAAAAGGGACCTTATGAACTGGACGCAAATGGCTTTTACGTGGCTTGGACGGGTTAACATACTTAAAATGAACATCCTCCCAAGGGCCCTCTTCTATATGCAGATAGTGCCAGTCCCCCTGCCCAACTCCTTTTTCTCCAGGGTAACCAGCTTACTGACGGAATTTGTGTGGAATGCAAAAAAGCCCAGAATTGCTATGCGCATATTGAAACACTCTAAACAGAGAGGAGGATTGGGCATTCCTGACCTCAAAAGGTACTATAGGGCTATTGCCCTACAGAGAATTTTGAATTGGCGCTTCACGCAACAAACCGGCGGTGGGTTAGGTTGGAGAAATATTTGGCAGGAAGGGATCTGGCTTACGCCCCGTGGTTGCCTAGACAATACAGGGGATTGTCAGCAGACACATCCCCTTTAACACATCAAGCTCTTAAAGTTTGCAATCGGACGAACAAAGTACACGCACATGTCCCTGCTGGCTCCGCTTGGGGCCTCCGATGGGTCATCCCAGTAGAACAGAAAGGCTTTTTTAGGAAATGGGCCAAAGACATGCACACATGCTGTGGCACATTTTTGGAGGATGGCAAATTTCCCACCCTCACTGCCCTCAGGACTCGCCATGGTAGCTTCCCTATGGACTCTTGGCGACTCACACAACATTTTTCCACTTCCCAGAGTCATACAATAAGAAGCCTCAACTCATTAACACCGTTTGAACGCCTGTTTATAGATGAAGAACCCATACCCCACATGATCTCTGAACTATACCAACTCTTAGGCACAGCAGGGTTTACCGTCAAACCGGCCTTTATAAGGGAATGGGAGAGAGACTTGGGAATGGAGTTTACTGAGACTCAGCTGACACACCTGTATCAGCTGACACACTCCTGCACTACTGAGTCTAGAACGCAGGAAACTAACTACAAGCTACTCACTCACTGGTACAGGGTGCCGGCCAACATAGCTTGAATATACCCTACCACCTTAGACCATTGTTGGAGGGGATGTGGGCAGGGTGGCACTCTATTACACCTCTGCTGGAATTGTTCCAAAATCCAGCCATATTGGAGGGAATTCCAAGCATGTATCAAAGATATTCTGGGCATAGAAGTCCCATTCTCCTGACTCCACTTCCTCCTGCATGTCCCCTTGATTCCAATCAGCCAATACAAATGAAGTGCATTGCCACACCTCCTCAATGCTGCTAAATGACTAATCCCAATTTTTTGGAAACAGGCTCAGATCCCAGATCTTGAGGATTAGTTAAAGAAAGTGAAAGAGATAAAAGAGGCTGAGGAGTGGGTGGCAACATGCAGGGGGAAGAGGAAAAGGTTTACTGCCATATGGGTCCTGTGGCAGGAACACACCTCAGATATGGACCACATATCCTCTAGCTTAGACATTTCACTGCTGGAGTTGGCAGAGCCATCCCTTAGGAACCGTAGAAACACGGACCCTAGTCATTTGCGAAGTGGTCTACCTCATTGAATCAAGCAGTGGGTCGTCGGTGCGAGGGGCTACCCCACTTCATTGTGGGAGGAAGTGCAGGTATGTGTCCAAGAGAGAGCTGAACGCTTTCTTGTGCTTTACCCTTTTCACTATTCTTTCTTTCTTTTCCCCCTTTTTCTTTTTATTTTATTTGCTTTTTCTGTACAAACACAATTTGAGTTGGCACATGTTTTTCCAGTGAGAAATGTTGATATAAAGTATTATATAATACTTCCGGCTTGGGTGGACTGGCTGCGTTGGAGGCGATCCCATACCTCCCAGTGGTTGAAATCTCCTCTCCCCTGGCAAAGGAAAGGAGTTTCATCATAGAGGTGCGGTCCCGGATCTGTCGGCCCTAAGGGCTACCTCCCCGGCTGGAGCGGGTATGATGGCGGTACTTAGTTTCCCCCCCTCTCCGCTGGGGTGGGACGGGCTGGAGACACGCATGACCTGGGGTGTCATACCCCGGCTCATGAGCTGGAGGCAAAGGGATCTCCCTCTATTGTTAGTACTTCATCAGCACTCCCCAAGCTCGTATAGAGAGTCCTTCCTTATAGCAAAGTAGATTACTCTGTTTTTGTATGTTTATGTTAGGACTCCATACGGACCGGTTTGACTCACCAATGTTCCTTTTTTGCATCATTGCTGTATACGTTTGCATGTTCAATATGTCAATTCTGTTATAAATAAAGATTATACAAAAAAAAAGATCAGCCTGGCAATAATGTTTAAAAATGCAATTCCTATGTATAATATATAATTACATATTCACATGGAGCCAGACATATTTCCAGATAACACATAGGCACGATCTTCTCCTCCTTTGCAGTGCTATACTATGGTTATGGTTATCCTCCCTTTCTTCACAATGCAAGCTTATGAGTCGGCCAACCCACTGAAAACAATGCACTTCCTGTGTGGCTAATTATATATCTTTTTTTTTTTTTTCCAAAATATTTTATTGAGACAATGTCAAGAAAATACATACAGGTCAAAGTAGGGTACCTTACATGTTAGTTTTCGTTGTAACAGAAAATAAGCAAACATGACTGCTTAAAAGCTTATCAAATTACAAGTTAGTAATGAACATTATATAACAGGTGTTCGTCTTATGAGACCTCATAAATTGATCTTGTTGTTATAGGTAGTTCAATATCTTGAAGTTTGATTCTTGTGGTGAAAGAGTACCAGAGGGATATTCCGTTTTTGTGTGGTTTGGGGTTCCCATACCCATTCGGGCTTCTCCGTAGCGCCTCCAGACCGCCCAACTACCCCGATTTGGGACTGGAAGTCGGGCGGGGGCGACAGGGAGGAGCCCGCCTGGGCATTCAGGGAGACCCCTTTGAGCCTTGTTGGTAAAATTCTTGTTAGGATTAAAAGTCGTTCAGGAGATTACCAATCTCTAGGGTAGATCGCCTAACGTTAGGCCATGTGTTCATTGTATAGCGAGAGAGATTTTCCTTTTTGTGTATGGGTATTGTTTTTCCCAGATGTTTGCTTGTGAAAAGTAGAAGATATCGTGTTTATGTTCGTGTGGTTGTCGTGAGTGTGGAATAATCTGCGGATGTTTTGAAGTGTTGCCAGCAAGCCCAGATGGCTTGGAATTTGTGCGGGGTGTCGTTTGTTTGGTGGATTAGATCTTCCATTTCTTGAATTTTGTCAATTCTTTTGAACCAGTCTTTTATGGTGGGGGGGTTGGGAGACTGCCAAAAAGCAGGGAGGGTCATTTTAGCTGCGTTGAGCAAGTGGAGCGTGAGGGATTTCTTATAATGCCTTTGGGGGAGTGATGGGCTAATTATATATCTTAATGATATTTTCACTGTAGCAATTGCTGAGGTTTTTTTCATAAAATATTGTTTCCAACTTCTTTACCATTTTTTTACATCTCAGTACCACTGATCTTCTCCATCCTCTTTTAGCCACTTCTTGTCTACATGCACTCATTCCAGCGTCAGCTGCATATCATTCCTTTGGACTGGCTATTGACAACGGTAGACTATGCTTGCAAACGGTGTCTTTGCACAGTCACTTAGGCTGGATTCACAGCCATGCATTCTTAGTGATTTTTGCATTTTGCAGATTTGCACTACAGTCCATTTAACATGGTTTCCTATGAAACACATTCTGCAGGGAAAATCTGCAAAATGCAAAAAGCACTAAAAATGCATAGGAGTGAATCCAGCCTTATAGTCTCAGTCAGGGGGTGCATGTGACAGGGTGCAACACAGGGGCACAAATAGGAGACAGTTGTCATCCTATGACAGGAAGCACTTGAAAAAGGATCCTCATGGCAGAAGCACTTTTAATGAAAGGGGCAAGTTTAAAAACATGAAAAAAAAAAATGTAAATGACATTAAAGCCAAACTTGGGAACATGGGAACAGCCTTGGTTCACAGAAAGTGGAGGCCCTTAACTCCCTGAGCTCACAGGGAGTGACAGGCCTTGACACCCTGGGCCTGCAGGAATCATGGCCCTTCACACTCTGGGCTCACAAGAAGTGGTAGCCCTTATAAACCCGTTCTCTCAGAAAGTGGAGGTCCTTGGCTCTGATGGCTCTTGACACAATGAGATCACAGAAAGTGGTGGCCCTTGACATTCAGGGCTCACAGGAAATGTCAGCCCTTGACACCCTGAGCTCACAGGAAGTGGTGGCCCTTGATTGCCTGCCAGATAGCAAGCAAATGTGCTGCAAGTTTGAAAATGACTTGCTAAGTAATTGCTAGACTAGCCAGGCTTCACATGTTTGTTGCACATTTGCAGCAAGTCTGCATTGCATGACTCCAATCAAATTTCTTAGCAAACATTCTGCTAGTCTACTGCAAGTTCTGGTTCAGTTATGTTGTGCAATAGTCATCCCACCACAGGGGGCACTGTGGCTGAATTTTCATGCGGTAGACTTGCAGAGCTCTTGCTGTAGACTCACCACTGTAACCTTTCTCTTGCTGTAGACTCACCACTGCAATTTTGCTCTTGCTAGAGACTTGCCATGCAGATTTACTACAAATTGGAAAATTGTCAACTAGAATTTCAAGTTCTCTGAAAGTGTACAACTTGCCTGTGAAAATGTTCAGAAAGTTAATTGGCTTACAATTCAACACCGCCACAAATTAGTGGCAATTTATTCTTGCTATCTGAGCTGGACTTACTAAAAATGGCTGCCTTTGACACCCTGGGCTTACAGGAGGTGGTGGTACTTTACACTCTGGGCACAAAGGAAGTGGCAGCACTTGACACCCCAGTCTCACAGGCCCTTGACACCCTGGGCGCATAGGAATGATGGCTCTTGTCACACTGGGCTCACAGAAAGTGGTAGCCCTCGACAACCAGGACTCACTGAAAATGGCTGCCTTTGACACCCTGGGCTCACAGGAAGTGGAGGCCCTTGACAACCTGGACTCACAGGAAGTGATGGACCTTCATACACTGGGCTCACAGGAAGTGGTAGCCCTTGACTCTCTGGTCTTACAGAAAGTGGAGGCCCTTGACACCCTGGGCTCATAGGTATGATGACTTTTGACACCATGGGCTCACAGAAAGTGGAGGCCCTTGACAACCCGGTTTCACATGAAATGTCAGCACTTGACACCCTGAGATCAAAGGAAGTGGTGGCCTTTGACACCCTGGACTAACTGGAAAAGGATGCCCTTGACAGCCTGGGCTTACAGGAAGTGGTGGTCCTTCACATTCTGAGCTCACAGAAAGAGGCAGCCCTTAACACCCTGGACTCACAAAAAGTTGCAGCTCTTGACAATCTAGGCTCACAAAAAGTAGTGGTCTTTGATACCCCAGGCTCACAGGAAGTGATGGCCATTAACACACTCTTTGTTTTGCACAATAGCAAAACTATAGCAAGCTTGTAAAAATGTGAAAGATATAGCAAAAAAAATGTAAATATATAAAAGGTTAATACAACGCAAGATGACTGCCTTTGTCTGGGGCTCTTCAAAACCCTGACAACCGAAACATACCCTCTACCTCCCTAAACTTAGAGACGGCCTCATATTCCCCAATTTTACAACCTATTATCATGCGGCTCAATTAGTGCAACTACCAGAATACTATGCGACCCCCGAAATTCCTCTTTACGCAGTGTTAGAATCTGTAGATTGTGATCCATTGTCTCTGACTAACCTTTTATGGCTGCGCCAGTCAGATTGCAAAAAACTTACCAATCCAATTACTAAACATCTTCTTGTCCTTTGGGACAAATTTAAACTAATGTATGGTAGGGATGAGCCGAACACCCCCGGTTCGGTTTGCACCAGAACTTGAGAACAGGCTAAAAATTTGTGCGAACACGCGAACGCCATTAAAATTAATGGTACTCGAACATGAAAAATCAAAAGTGCTCATTTTAAAGGCTTATATGCAAGTTATTGCCCTAAAAAGTGAATGGGGACCACGGGTACTTCCCTCAGGGACATGTATCAACGCAAAAAAAAAAGTTTTAAAATCAATAGTTTTTTTCAGGAGCAGTGCTTTGAATAATGCTTAAAGTGAAACAATATAAAATGAAATATTCCTTTAAATATCGTGCCTGGGGGTCCCCTTGGTCTGCCTCTAAAAGTGTGCACTTCTGTGATGTTTAGAACATAGCAACCGCAAAATGACATTTGTACAGAAAAAAATTTAATTTAAAACCGCTTGCGACTGTAATGCATTGCCGGCTCCCGGCAATATAGATAGAATCACTGAAAAAGCATTGCATTGCCCCCCTCCCCCCCCCAGTCCATATCAGGTCCTTCAGGTCTGGTATGTATTTTAAGGGGAACCCCGCACCAAAATAAAAAAAATTGCGTAGGGCTCCCCCCAAAGTCCGTACCAGGCAATTCAGGTCTGGTATGGACTTTAAGGGGAACCCCACGCCAAATTAAAAAAAAATGGTGTAGGGGTCTCCCCCAAAATCCAAACCAGACCCTAATCTGAGCACGCAGCCCTGGTATGGCAGTTGGGGGTGTAGACGAGTGAGCGCCCCCCTCCTCCGAACCATACTGGGCCACATGCCCTCAACATGGGGAGGGTGCTTTGAGGTCCCACCCAAAGCATCTTATCCCCATGTTCAACCATGGCCGGTGGTTGTGGGGGTCTGCAGGCAGGGAACTTATCAGAATCTGGAAGCCCTTTTTAATAAGGGGGCCCCCAGACCCCGACCTCCGCCCATGTGAATGGACAAGGAGCCCAGTGGTACAAAAAAACAAGAGGCAGTTTTTGACAAGTCCTTTATTGTGTAAAATAGCTTTTCTTTCTTCCTCCATCTTCTCCTGCCCCGCTCCTTCTTCTGGTCTTCTGCTTCTTCTGGTCTTCTTCCTTCCTCTCTTCATCTTCAATCTTCATCTTCTTCTTTCACCGCCACCACTCTTCCGCTGCCGCAGCCGTGCCGTGCAAAGACGTCTCCCAGAAAGGGTGGTCTTCAGTTTGACATTTCTTTTATAAGAAGGGGCGGGGCCACCCAGTGACGTAAATGGGTGACCTGCCCCCTCTGACAGCGCATGACGTCAGAAGGGAGTGCCCCGCCCTTACCTATAAAATAAATGTCAGACTGCAGACCGCCTATTCTGGGAGATGCCTCTGGACTGCATGGCTGTGGCATCGGGAGAGCGGCGCTGGTGAAAGAAGAAGTAAGAAGAAGATGAAGATTGCAGATGAAGAGAGGAAGGAATAAGACCAAAAGAAGAAGCAGAAGACCAGAAGAAGGACCAGGGCAGGAGAAGATGTAGGACGAAAGAAGAAGAGCTATTTTACACAATAAAGGACTTGTCAAAAACTGCCTCTTGTTTTTTGTACCACTACACTCCTTTTTTGGTGAATGGGTAGGGGTACAATGTACCCCATACCCATTCACATGGGGGGGTTAGGATCTGGGGGTCCCCTAATTCAAGGGGGCTTCCAGATTCTGATAAGTCCCCTGCCCGCAGACCCCCAAAACCATTGGCCAGGGTTGTGGGGATGAGGCCCTTCTCCCCATCAATGTGGGGACAAGGTGCTTTGGGGGGACCTCAAAGCACTCTCCCCATGTTGAGGGCATGTGGCCTGGTATGGTTCGGAGGGGGGCCACCCCCTCCTGCCATGCCAGGGCTGCATGCTTGGATAAGGGTCTGGTTTGGATTTTGGGGGACCCTTACACCATTTTTTTTAAATGTGATGCAGGGTTCCCCTTAAAATCCATACCAGACCTGAAGGGCCTGGTAAAAACTTTGGTGGAGACCCCCACGTAATTTTTTTTTAAATTTGAGCGTGGGGTTCCCCTTAAAATCCATAACAGACCTAAAGGGCCTGGTACAAACTTTGGGGGAGACCTCCACATAATTTTTTTTTAATTTTGGCGCAGGGTTCCCCTTAAAATCCATACCAGACCCGAAGGGCCTGGTTTGGATTTGGGGTGGACCCACACGCAATTTTTTTTTAAATTTTGGCAAGGGCCCTGCTGTTGTAAATTATTTTAAAAATTGTGATGACATGGCCCAGTCAAACAGGTGCCAAAAAATTTGTCTTTGAGTGTTTGCGGTGCCAGAACACTGTAACCCCTTGCAGTTACTCTTGTTGGGTGCAGGAATGAGCCCTGCTGTTGTAAATTATTTTAAAAATTGTGTTGACATGGCCCAGCCAAACAGGTGCCGAAGAATTGGGCCTTGGGTGTTGGCGGTGCCAGAACACTGTAACCCCTTGCAGTTACTCTTGTTGGGCGCAGGAACGGGCCCTGCTGTTGTAAATTATTTAAAAAATTGTGATGACATGGCCCAGTAAAACAGGCGCTGAAAAATTGTGCCTTGGGTGTTGGTGGTGCCAGAACACTGTAACCCCTTGCAGTTACTCTTGTTGGGTGCAGGAACAAGCCCTGCTGTTGTAAATTATTTTAAAAATTGTGATGACATGGCCCAGTCAAATAGGTGCTGAAAAATTGGGCCTTGGGTGTTGGCGGTGCCAGAACACTTAAACCCCTTGCAGTTACTCTTGTTGGGTGCAGGAACGAGCCCTGCTGTTGTGAATTATTTTAAAAATTGTGAAGACATGGCCCAGTCAAACAGGTGCCAGAAAATTGGGCCTTGGGTGTTGGCATTGCCAGAACACTATAACCCCTTGCAGTTACTCTTGTTGGGCGCAGGAACGGGCCCTGCTGTTGTAAATTATTTTAAAAATTGTGTTGACATGGCCCAGTCAAACAGGTACTGAAGAATTGGGCCTTGGGTGTTGGCGGTGCCAGAACACTGTAACCCCTTGCAGTTACTCTTGTTGGGCGCAGGAACGAGCCCTGCTGTTGTAAATGATTTTAAAAATTGTGATGACATGGCCCAGTCAAATAGGTGCTGAAAAATTGGGCCTTGGGTGTTGGCGGTGCCAGAACACTTAAACCCCTTGCAGTTACTCTTGTTGGGTGCAGGAACGAGCCCTGCTGTTGTGAATTATTTTAAAAATTGTGATGACATGGCCCAGTCAAACAGGTGCCAGAAAATTGGGCCTTGGGTGTTGGCAGTGCCAGAACACTATAACCCCTTGCAGTTACTCTTGTTGGGCGCAGGAACAAGTCCTGCTGTTGTAAATTATTAAAGAAATTGTGATGGCATGGCCCAGTCAAACAGGTGCCAAAAAATTGGGTCTTGGGTGTTGGCGGTGCCAGAACAATCTAACCCCTTGCAGTTACTCTTGTTGGGCGCAGGAATGGGCCCTGCTGTAGTAAATTATTTTAAGAATTGTAATGACATGGCCCAGTTAAACAGGTGCCAAAAAATTAGGCCTTGGGTATTGGCGGTGCCAGAACACTGTAACCCATTGCAGATACTCTTGTTGGGTGCAGGAATGGGAAGTGCTGTTGTAAATTTTTAAAGAATTGTAATGACATGGCCCAGTCAAACAGGTGTCGAAAAATTGGGCCTTGGGTGTTGGTGGTGCCCGAACACTGTAACCCCTTGCAGTAACTTTTTTTGGGCACAGGAACAAGCCCTGCTGTTGTAAACTATTTTAAAAATTGTGTTGACATGGCCCAGTCAAACAAGTGCTGAAAAATTGGGCTTTGGGTGTTGGTGGTGCCAGAACACTGTAACCCCTTGCATTTACTCTTGTTGGGTGCAGGAATGAGCCC
>BLSH010376100.1:273720-290721 GCA_018402905.1 Glandirana rugosa
GCATACCTTTTTTCTTTTCTTATTACGATTACTTATGTAAAATAAAGGGTTCTTGACCAATGTATTAGTTTCCAAGGGAAGGTGCTGGCAACAACCTTTTCATTCATAGACAGTTCTTGGGAAATAAAATGTATTCATTAGCATTATTCTTTTCTTTTTTCCATACGAATAATTGAGGAAGCAGCAAGGGGTCCTTTGAGCTAATTATCTAATTTATATATAGAACACAATGTGCATTTTTTACTAACTGGGAAACACAGAAAACTGACAATAACCAATTAGCTTGAACAGCAACAGAAAACGCAGCTCGATAAGCATTTCACTTCAATATTGGCAATACAGACAAAAGTAGAATAAAAATGATGCAAACAGGGAGCCAGACAATAAAGGCTGAAGTGTATCTGGTCACTGAAAAAGGACAACTGCACAAATTTTTTGCACCCGATGGTCGGTTGATCTTGGTTTCAGGTATTATCAACACCCCTTTCCACGTGTCCTAACCCTTGAGACAAGATTTCCATTATTCTTGGACTATGTATGCTTTTGTAATTATTTTTTTAGCTCACTATTTCCTGGACTTTTTTCCAATAATCCATCAGTACACAGGATAGCGTTATGGTTTCATTGTTTTTCTTTTTTTTTTAAGGGTAACAATCCTAATTGTAGGAGACTTTATTAAATTGGGAAACACACGCTCATAGGTAAACAAAATGAGTTCTGTTGGTTTCAACTCTTTCATTGGCTTCAGTAATGACTGCAAGAACGGAGACAATTGGACATATCTCCATTTATCCATGTAGTTGTTAGAGCTGGATCTTCTTCCAGGAGTTTAATAGAAGGATGTATTGGTTAATATATGTGTAGCACAGACTCCCTGACTGGTCCCGCAGATTTATCCAAGGTTCTCTTCCCTTCTGGGTCCCCAGGGCATCTAGGCACACAACACTTGAACAGTCTCTCTCACAATAACAAGGCAGTGGATGTCTATTCTTGGTTTTATTGCTGGCTAAACTTGGAAGGGGTGCAGGAAAAGCTTTGGAATACTCCAGTATTTAGTGCACAAACATTTGGAGGACTCTTTGTATTCTGTCTATTCTCTTCTGGAAGGCAACCTCCCTCTTTGCAGAGACTAGAGACACAAGCACTTCTGGGGCTCACAGCAGGGTAAATCCAATTTTAGCAGAACTGACTCAGTCACAGAAGGGGTTAACAGCAGACAGTCACTAGGATCCCACTTCCAGGCCTCTACTCACTGTGCCTGAAGATAGTTGGATACGTTCTGTCCAATATTGGCTAAACAGAGTACCATGAATCTCTAGGCCGAATCCCCAGTGTACTCCTTTTTATTTGGCTCAAAAACTGCTTCCAGTGAGATAGGTCCCCCAGCTACAGCATACCTAGGACCTTGGTGATCTCTCTGCATGCTTCAGCTGACTTTCCAAAAAGGGTAAGAAGCCCTTCCATCAATACAAACAATTAGCCACTGCCCCACTTACAACTGACCTTCACATCAAGGAGCAGATGGAAGGGCAACAAATGTGAAACAAAACCAAAGAAAATTCCCAGCTCAACTTATCAGCCAGCCGGCAACCAACCAAATTATCCTGTCTAACAGTTTGCATTAAGGTTTAGATTGCACACATTTGCAAATACATGCACAAGCTGCAGAGCCACCTCACGGCAACCCAGTATTATCTGCAGTCCTAACTCTATAAATTAGAGCCTCCATAGTAGAAGAACATGCATTATAATAGATAGGCAGAGGGCAGGTGAGCCTGAAGGGAGCCCACCCCTCCTTAAAGGCACAGGGGCGCACTAGACACCCAGTATATAGCAGAATTGCGGCAAAGGTGTCCAGGGCATCCCCTCATCAGTATTCCAACAGTACAATCAAATGGCCGCTGCCCCACAGGATAATTCGTTGGTTGCAGGCTGGCAAGTTGAGCTGGGAATTTTCTTTGGTTTTGTTTTACAAGCAGCCCTTTCAGGCTGAGATCTCATCCTCCAGGGAAAAGAGTCCTGCTGCTTTCTGCCTCAGACTATTTATCTTCTCTCAGCCACCTACTGGGAACTTCCACCTAGGGATTGTCTGAGAACTCATAAATATTCAGGCCCAGGGTCAGCCTCTTCCAGCCCATTGTATTCTAGAACCTACTAGAATACAGGGAGAAGTAGTTCAGCCTGCAGCCTGTGAGACCCAAATCAGCCAAAACGAATCAAACATTGCTCCACTGTTTAGAAAGGAGCCAAAAATGAAATATTATAACTATTATTATTATTATACAGGATTTATATAGCACCGTTTGCGCAGCGCTTTACAATATTAGGGCAGACAGTACAATTACAATACAATTCGATACAGGAAGAATCAGAGGGCCCTGCTTGTTAGAGCTTACAATCTAGGAGGGAGGGTTAAATGATACCAAAGGGCAATAACTGTGGGGGATGAAATGATTGAGAAAATAAGGAGTGTAGTTGTTAGGTGGTGGCAGGATAGGCTTCCCTGAAGAGAAACGTTTTCAGGGATCGCCTGAAGGTGGATAGATTTGGGGACAGTCTGACAGATTAAGGTAGGGAGTTCCAGAGGATGGGCGAGGCTCGGGAGAAGTCTTGGAGGCAAGTATGGGAGGAGGTGATGAGGGAGCTGGAGAGCAGGAGGTATTGGGAGGAGCGAAGAGGACGGTTTGGTTGGTATTTTGAGACTAGGCTGGTGATGTAGCTGGGAGCAGAGTTGTGAATGGCTTTGTAGCTGATTGTTAGTATTTTGAATTTAATTTGTTGGGCGAATGGCAGCCAATGGAGGGAATGGCAGAGAGGGGTGGCAGACGCTGAACGGTTTGTAAGGTGGATGAGTCTGGCAGCGGCATTCATGATGGACCGGAGGGGGGTAGTCTATTTAAAGGTAGACCAGTGAGAAGGGAGTTGCAGCAGTCGAGGCGAGAGATGACCAGGGAGTGAATCAGGAGCTTTGTGGTCTCATTGGTTAGGAAGGGACGTATTTTAGAGATGTTGTGGAGATTGAGGCGGCAAGCCTTAGAAAGTGATTGGTTTTGTGGCCAAAAGGAGAGTTCAGAATCCAGGATAACACCAAGCACCCTAACATGTGGGGATGGGTGGATGGTTGTGCCATTGCTCTTGACAGAGAAGTTGGGGGAAAAGGCACGTGGGGGAGGAAATATTATGAGTTCAGTTTTAGACGAGTTGAGTTTGAGGAAGTGGTGGGACATCCAGGCAGATATGTTTGTTAATAAGTTAGTGATACTGAGGAGACTGATGGAGTGAGTTGGGGGGTGGAGAGGTAGATTTGGGTATCATCAGCATAGAAATTATATTGAAAGCCGTGGGAGGCTATCAGCCGGCCCAGAGAAGAGGTGTATATTGAAAATAAGAGAGGTCCAAGAACAGAACCTTGGGGGACTCCAACAGAGAAAGGAAGAGGAGAGGAGGAGGTAGAATTTTTTACACTGAAGGTGCGATGAGATAGGTAGGACGAGAGCCACTGAAGAGCACAGTCATAGAGACCGAGAGAGTAGAGTTTCTTGAGGAGGAGGGGGTGGTCAACAGTATCAAAAGCAGCCGAAAGGTCCAGGATTAGGAGTACAGAGTAGTGTCCATTGGTTTTTGCGGTTAGTAGGTCATTTGTGAGTTTAAGAAGGGCAGTTTCTGTGGAGTGTTGGGGACGAAATCAAGATTGAAGTGGGTCCAGAAGGTTGTTCTTAACAAGGTGGTGACTCAGTTGGTTGTAGACTAGGCGTTCGATGAGTTTGGAGGAAAAGGGGAGCAAGGAGATAGGGCGCAGATTGTTAAGATCAGTAGGGTCCAGGGATGGCTTTTTGAGTATGGGGGTGACCAGTGCATGTTTTAGAGCATTGGGGAAGATGCCAGAAGAGAAGGAGAGATTGAAGATGTGAGTTAGAGAGTGTAGGATAGAGTCAGAGGGTGAGCGTAGTATCTGAGAGGGAATAGGGTCCAGTGGACAGGTGGTTAGGTGGGCGTTAGAAAGGAGTTTAGCAACCTTGTTAATAGTAACAGGTTTGAATAAGGATAATGTCGATTGTGCTTGTTGACAAGGGGTGTTAACTGGGGAAGATGCCTGAAGAGTGGTGATTTCATCACGAATTGTGTCAATCTTGCTTTTGAAGTGATTAGCAATCTCCTGGGCAGTGAGTGTATTAGTGGGTGGAAGTGGGGGAGGATGAAGTAAGGAGTTGAAGGTAGAGAAGAGTTGATGGGGACTAGATGAGAAGGTGTTAATAAGAGTGGTAAAATAGGTCTGCTTGGCTGTGTGGAGGCGAGAATTGTATTTATGGAGGGAAGATTTGTATAGGTTGTAGTCTTTGAGAGACTTAGTCTTGTGCCATAGACGCTCAAGGGTGCGGCTACGCTTTTTGAGGTTTCTGGCGTTGTCTGTTTGCCAGGGTTGTAGGGGTCAAGGTCTGATTTTGTGTGTGGTGAGGGGAGCTAGAATGTCCAGGGTGGAGGACAGGGATTTATTGTAGATGGCAGTGGCTTGGTTGGGGCAGGACAGGGGTGAGATGTTTTCATAGAGGTGGTCAGTAGCAGAATAGAGGAGAGAAGTGTTGAGTTGGCGAAGATTTCTACGGGTGACGGTTAGGCGATTGGAGGGGAGGATGACGCAAGACAGGGAGAGAGAGAAACTAATAAGGTGGTGGTCGGAGAGGGGAAAAGGATTGCTGGAGAAGTTGCATGGAGTGCATAGATAGGAGAAGACAAGGTCGAGGGTGTTTCCATCAGTGTGAGTAGGAGCCTGTACCCATTGCTTCAGGTCAAATGAGGAGGTTAGACTAAGAAATTTAGAAGTAACAGTAGTGTTAGTGTTAACTGGGATGTTGAAGTCACCTAGAAGGATTGTGGGAATTTCAGAAGATTCCCGACTCGGGAACCCCTGGTCGAGAAGACAGGTGGCTCGGGAGTGCAGGATGGCACGAGGGTCGGACTGGGTCACTGGTGATGGTAGAAGTCCGTTGGTGCACTCGTCCACTAGAAGAATGATTGTATAGGCTGGATCGTGAAACAGGCTGGGGGTGCAGTACAAGAGGAGCAGGCAGGCGGATAGTCGGGTTCAGGCAGGGTCGTCAACAGGTGGACAGGCAAGGTACAGGAGGGCTAGGCAAGAGAGTGGTCGTAGGCAGTCCAGGGGTCGGTACAGGCAGAAATCAGCAAAGTCAGGCAATCCGCGTCACAGGAACAGAGAAACAGATACAGGTAGCTCAGGAACACGCGCACTACACGCTGTAGATCAGACAGCACTTGCTGAAGGGCGTGCAGGGTTAAAATAGAGCCATTTGGCGCGGTTTCCGGCGCGCACACGAACGCGCATTATCGGCAAGAAAGTAAATTTTGCAGGATTTCCTCTAACATCCCCCCCCCCCCAAGGGGCAGCCTCCAGATGCCCAGCCGGGCCTTCATTTCCGGGTGATTCCTTCAAAAGGATCTAACACGTTCCTTGGCATGGATGTGTTCTTCGGGTACCCAAGAGTTCTCTTCTGGTTCGTACCCCTTCCGCTTAATTAAGAACTGTGTCACACCCCTCCTCACTCTGCAATCGAGGATTGCCTCGATCTCAAACTCTTCTTCACCATCTATAACGACTGGCTCCGGAGGGGTCGTTCTCCTTCCCGGGAATTGGTCCAGGGCTACCGGTTTTAACAGGGCCACATGAAATATGGGGTGCACCCGAACAGAAGAAGGAAGGCTCAACTCATACGTCACCCTGTTAATTCTTCTTTTGACCAGGTAGGGGCCAATGAATTTAGGTCCCAGTTTCTTAGAGAGACAGGCGAGCTTCAAGTTCTTGGTGGCCAGCCAGACTTGATCGCCCGGCTGCAGATCCAGTTACCCTCACCTTCTTCTGTCAAAAGTTTATTTGTTATACTCCTGTGATTGGGATAATGTTTCTCGCAAGAGTTTGGTGTTTTCCTCCAGAAAGGTGGCCATGTCTTGAGCAGCGGGTACTGCGCTTTCGGGGATCAGGTCAGGCAGAAACGAGGGGTGGTAGTTGAGGTTCGCCCAGAATGGTGACTGGTTTGTGGCTGAGTGGACAACATTGTTGTAGGCGAACTCGGCTACCGGCAGCAGGGAGACCCAGTTATCCTGAGAGAACGATGAATAGCACCTGAGGTACTGCTCCAGAGTCTGATTAGTTCTCTTTGTCTGGCCGTTGGTCTGAGGGTGATAAGCGGAGGAGAGTGCCAGTTCAATCCCCAGTAACGAGCAGAGGGCTTTCCAGACCTGAGAGGTGAACCGACAGGATGTTGGCCGGGACTCCGTGGAGGTGGATGACCTTCCTAATAAATGTTTCAGCAGTTTGGATGGCTGTAGGGGTGCCCCTCATGGGTATGAAGTGGGCCATCTTAGTCAGACGATCCACTACTACAAGGATGGTGGAGAATCCAGCTGACAGAGGTAACTCCACAATAAAGTCCATGGACACATGCGACCAGGGGCGCTCAGGAACAGGTAATGGGTTTAGCAGCCCCCAAGCCTTGGTGCGGTTGACCATGTTGCGGGCACAGGTGAGACAGGCCTTAACATATTCCCGGCAGTCCTTGGCCATCTGAGGCCACCAGAAGGAGCGTGCCAGGAGCTCCGTAGTCTTGCGCCCCCCGAAATGGCCTGCCAGCCTATGGTCGTGGCACAATTCCAGTACTGCCAGGCGTTGTCCTTTCGGGACAAAAATTCTTGCGCCCAGCCTCCATAGTCCATCGTGTTGGGTCAGCCTAGGGTCCTGAGGGCTGACAGACCTGGTAATAGACTATAGACTGCCTAATTTGGGAGAGGAGATCCTATTGTTTTAGTAAGAAACTCCGGGATGGGAGGATGGTATCTGGTGGGGCCGACTCCCCTGTCTTATGGAACATCCTGGATAGGGCATCCGGTTTCACATTCTTTGACCCAGGCCTGTATGTAATATGGAGCTAAAACTGGGAAAAGAAGAGGGCCCAGCGGGCCTGGCGGGGCTTCAATCTTTTGGCTGTCCGCAGATACTCTAAGTTCTTGTGATCAGTAAACACCAGAACCGGATGTACAGCTCCCTCCAGCAGATACTGCCATTCCTGCAGGGCGGATTTTATGGCAAGTAATTCTCTGTCTCCCACATCATAATTTCTCTGTGGAGGTGTTAATTTCTGGGAGAAGAAGGCGATGGGGTGAAGAGTGGCCTTAGGCCTTTGTCTCTGTGAGAGTACCGCTCCCACCGACGTTTCAGATGCATCCACTTCAAGAGTGTACGGCAGAGTGGGGTCTGGATGCTTGAGGACCGGTGCCGAGGTGAAAAGCCTCTTTAACTGCTGAAAGGCCGCTTGGGCTTCTGTGGTCCATAGGAAGCGTGCACTCTGCTTAGTGAGTTGCGTGATGGAGGCGATTACAGTAGAGAACCCCTTAAAAAATTTACTGTAAAAGTTGGCAAAGCCAACAAAGCGTTGCACCCCTTTCCTGTCAGTAGGTGATGGCCACTCCACAATAGCCGAGACCTTCTGAGGGTCCATGGTTATGCCGGAGGTGGAGAAAATGAAGCCCAGGAAAGAAATGCTAGAGCATTCAAAAGCGCACTTCTCAGACCTAGCGTAAAGTCCATGCTGACGCAGGCGGCTTAGTACGCTCTTGACGTGGCTGCGGTGCTCCTCCAGGGATGAGGAAAATATTAAAATGTCGTCCAGGTAGACCACTACGAATATGTCTAAGAAGTCCCAGAAAATGTCATTGACCAAGTGTTGGAACGTGGCCGGGGCATTACACAGGCCGAACGGCATGACCAGATACTCGTAGTGGCCAAATCGGGTTTGGAAGGCCGTCTTCCACTCATCCCCCTCTCGGATATGGAGGAGATTGTAGGCCCCTCAGAGGTCTAACTTAGAAAACACCTTGGCCGAACCGAGTCTCTGGAATAGCTCAGGGACCAGAGGCAAGGGATACCGGTTCTTAACCGTGATTTTATTGAGGTCCCGGTAGTCGATACATGGTGGAAGGGACTTGTCCTTCTACTCGACAAAGAATATCCCTGCCCCGGCAGGAGATGTAGATGGCCGGATAGACCCCTTTTGCAGATTATCCTCCAGATATGCCGAAAGTTCCAACTCAGACAGCGGGTATATCCTGCCGAAAGGTACCTCTGCCCCTGGAAGCAATTCTATCGGGCAGTTGTAGACTCAGTGGGGAGGCAACTCGTCCGCCCCTTTCTTACCAAAAACATCCAGGAACTCGTGGTATACTGGAGGGATGGCCTGGCGAGTTGCTGTATGAGCGTCCGGGGCCGGGTTGGATGCAGTGAGGGCCAGATCCACAGGTTGCGGGAAACAATGGTGCAGGCAGTAGGAGGAAGTGAATTACACGTTGCCAGTGACCCAGTTGATCTGAGGGCAGTGCGCCCGAAGCCAGGGGATCCCCAGTATGACAGGGGAAAGCGGAGGCGTGATAGTGTCCAGGCGTAGGAACTCCGCATGGCCATCTGGAGTGCGGGCTAGAATGGGAACAGTCTCGTGGGTCACCACGCCCGAACTGATGGGGGACCCATCGGCCAGGTGGACGGTCATTTTATGGGCCTTGGGCTGGAGAGGAACCTGGTGTTGGGCTGCAAAGGTCAATTCCAGAAAGCAACCGCAGGCCCCAGAGTCAATAATTGCCCAGACCGGGACATCACCTCCAGGTAGCTGTAGGGTCACGGTGAACGTCAAGTGGGCCGTAGGACTGATCAGAGACAGGACCTCTCCCTTGACAGGGTAGGCACTCCTAGGCCGCTTGGCTGGACAGGTTCGCACCCTGTGCCCGGAAGCCCCACAGTAAAGACACAGATCACGGGTCATACAACTTAATCTCTCCTCTGGGGAGAGGCTTGGGTGCCGGTGAGTGGCCTGCCTTTCCGCTTTGCACTCCCGTAGTCGACGGTCGATCTGACCCATCCTTAAGGGACTCGGACAAGCCCAACCAGAACTGGAAACTAAGGGCTGCGGGGTCCCAGACGGTGTCGGCGCTCCAGCGCTGGAATTCGGCCACATAATCTTCCACAGGGCGGCCGCCCTGCTTGAGTGCAGGGAGCGTTGCTTCGGCTGTGGCGGTCTGGTGCAGGTCGTCATACAGACGTGCCATGGCCTGGAAGAAGCCTGGTAGGTGGTGGTGTCCGGGGACTTTTCTTCAGGTAAACGGTGGGTCCAGGCCTGGGGCCCATCCTGAAGCAGTGAGATGGCCAATCCCACCTTGGTGGCTTCACGGGAGAAGGTGCTGGGTTGGCGGGCGAAATACAATTCGCATGCACTCCGAAACGCCCGGAACTTCTTGCGGTCCCTGGTGAACCATTCGGGAAGGGGGTCATCCAGCTCGGTAGGTAGAGTGACGAGGGTGTGACCAAGAAGCGAGTTGGACCCTGATGCGGGTGGTGCAGAAAGCTCCCGGAGTTGACCTTCCAACTGCACGTAGCCATCTTGGAGAGCCTTCCCCTCTTGAGGGAGGCCGAATAGATGCGTACAAAGTTCATTCGTTGGGGAGGCCCCCTGCGCAGACTCAGGCATGGCTGTCTGATAATGTTACGTACCTGGTGGTTGAGTCTGACTTATGCAGTGGGTAACCTCCCTTAGGACTCCGACTCGGGAACCCCTGGTAGAGTAGACAGGTGGCTTGGGAGTGCAGGATGGCATGAGGGTCGGACTGGGTCACTGGTGATGGTAGAAGTCCGTTGGTGCACTCGTGCACTAGAAGAATGGTCGTACAGGCTGGGTCGTGAAACAGGCTGGCGGTGCGGTACAAGAGGAGCAGGCAGGCGGATAGTCGGGTTCAGGCAGGGTCGTCAACAGGCGGACAGGCAAGGTACAGGAGGGCTAGGCAAGAGAGTGGTCGTAGGCAGTTCAGGGGTCGGTGCAGGCAGAAATCAGCAAAGTCAGGCAATCTGGGTCACAGGAACAGAGAAACAGACACAGGTAGCTCAGGAACACGCACACTACATGCTGTAGATCAGACAGCACTTTCTCCAGGGCATGCAGGGTTGAAATAGAGCCGTTTGGTGCTGTTTCTGGCGAACGCACATTAGCGGCAAAAAAAGTCAATTTTGCAGGATTTCCTCTAACAATCACAGCAATTCTTAGGGAGATTGGCGAGAATAGACGTATACAGTGGGTTTCAAATGATGAGAGGGAAAGAGAGGGAGGAGAGTGAAGAACCTGAAAGGTGCTCCGTGGGGATAGGAGGAATCCCACTCCACCTCCCTTGAGTCCATTAGTCCTAGGGGAGTGAGTCCAGAGAAGGCCACCGTGTGAGAGGGAAGCAGGAGAAGGAGAATCACATTTGTGGAGCCAGGTTTCAGTGATAGCAAGCAGATGAAAGGAATTAGGGACATATAGGTCATGAACAGCAGTGAGCTTGCTGCAGACAGACCGGGCGTTCCAGAGGGAATAGGAAAAGGGGAGGCTGGTTTTGGGAAGAAGGAGGATGGAGATTAAATTGTGTAGATTGCGACTACTGTTAGAGGGTGTGGGGTGGTGGTGATGGTGTGGTTAAATGAGAGAGGCCCAGGGTTTGGGGAAATATCTCCAGAGGCTAGGAGAAGCAGAAGAGAGAGGGAGGCAACATGGGAATATGATTTATATGAGGGGACATGCTTGAGCATCCTGGTTTTGATAGCATGTGGGCTTAGAGTTAGAAAGAGGTGGTGAGTGCAGTAATAGGGAGAGGGGAGAAGTGAGGGTGATATGTACAGATTGTGGGGTGGGGAAGAGGGGTGAAGAAAAGATAGTTTGAGGAGAGAGGCTGCTATTGTGAAAAGGAGAGGTAAGGTATGCATGTTTCAGAGAGGAAAGTGTGATGTTTTGGAAATGAGGTTACCTGTAGTCTGGTGTTTGAGTAGTTTCTTGTTAGTATGCGCTTTATGCAAATCGCTGAAGTGCAAGAGCAGAAGTGCTCACTTATTTAAAGAACCCCACTTTTTTGGAAGAACCCCCTGCAATGCTATCCCCCGTAAGCAAAGCTTGTTTTTATACTGTGATGTGTGGGAGTGGAGGTGGACAATTACTCAATTAGGAGATGATATTAGGCACACAGCTATCACATCAAACTTCTAACACTGCAATCAAAATGCAACAAAGGCCAAGATTGTAAAGATAAGAGGAACTATAAATTTAGGTAAGGCTATAGGCTAAATAAACATCATAATTACACCTGGACGTTCGGGTTCGGCGGGTTCGGCCGAACTTTCCGGAAACGTTCGGGTTTGGTACCGAACGTTATCCAAACTTTACCCCGGACCCCGAACCCCATTGAATTCAATGGGGGCCCGAACAAAACTTACTGTAAAAAAGTCCTGGAAAGTGCTAGAGGGCTGCAAAAGGAAGAAAAATGGGAGATGTTATCAGATCTGCAATCTGTCCCTCAAAGCAGTAGTAATCTCTACCTAGTCCAGTATCAAATCGTTCTGTAATCAGATCGTTCTGTAATGCAGGATGAGAGATCGTTCTGTAATCAGATCTTTCTGTAATGCAAGATGAGATGTTATAGATCTACAATCTGTCCCTCAAAGCAGTAGTAGTAATCTCTACCTAGTTATTATCACTGCAATCTGTCCCTCACAATCTGTCCCTCACAGTGCCGCATCCTCTCCCTACACTAACCTGAGAGCATGTGACATGCAGCACTGTGACTCCAGCCTCATATAGAGGCTGGGTCACATGATGCACTGGCCAATCACAGCCATGCCATTAGTAGGCATGGCTGTGATGGCTTCTAGGGAAAACCAGTGAAACGCTTGTTGATCGGCTGCCCTGCAGCTATTCAACATGTGTGATAAAATACCAGAATCCAGAACCCGAACCCGATCGTTTTTCTTAAATGTTCGGGTTCAGATTCGGGACACTGGCACCCGATAGTTCGGTACGAACCCGAACTTTATAGTTCGGGTTCGCTCAACTCTAATCATAATGTTAGGAACATGCCTGCAGATGTATTTTAAACAGCAGTGACAAAAGCAGATTACCAAAGACACATTTAAGCAGTCATTCGGTGTTCAGTTTAACCACTTCAATACCGGGCATTTAGAACACTTCCCGCCCAGACCAATTTTCAGCTTTCAGTGCTGTTGCATTTCGAATGAGAATTGCGCGGCCGTGCGACGTTGTACCCAAACAAAAATGTTATTGTTCCCACAAATAGAGCTTTCTTTTGGTGGTATTTGATCGCCTCTGCATTTTTTATTTTTTATTTTTTGCGCTATAAATAAAAAAAGTCTTAAAATTTTGAAAAAAAAATGTTTTTTCTTTGTTTCTGTCACAAAACTTTGTATAAAGTACATTTTCAGGCACTGACGGGCACTGATGTGGCTACACTGATGAGGCTAGACTGACAGGCACTGAGGAGGCAGTACAGATTGGCACTGATGAGGTGGCACTGATAAGGTTGCACTGATGATGGGGCACATATGCAGCACTGATGGGCGGCACTGATAAGCAACACTGATGGGCACTGATACGTGGCACTGATATGTGGCACTGATGGACACTCATAGGCGGCACTGATAGGTGGCACTGGGCACTGATGGGCAGATAGGTGGCACCGCTGGGCACTGAGAGGTGGCACTTTTAGGTGGCACAAGTGGGCACTTTTAGGTGTCACAGATGGGCACTGATAGGTGGCACAGGTGGGCACTGATAGGTGGCACAGGTGGGCACAGGTGGTAACTGATAGGTGGCACTGGTGGGCACTGGTACATATAGCACTGTTAGGGATGGCACTGGCAGGCATCATACATGGGCACAGTGCCATCCCTACAGTGCACTGTATTGCCCTTACCTGGTGGTCTAGTGGGGGCTCCCTGGTGGTCCTGGGCGGCCTCCATTTTCCCTCCCTGGTGGTCCTGGGCAGCCTCCTCATGGTGTCCGGGGGGCTCCCTGGTGGTCCTGGGCAGGCTCCCTGGTGGTCCAGTGGGGTGATCCTGAGAGTGGCTGCGCTGATAGACATTTAGCGCAGCCCCCCTCATCAGGCGAGCAGCCGGTCGGCTCTCCGCTGCTCAGGTCTGATTGGTCACGGCTGATCACATGGTAAGAGGCTTCAGATGGAAGCCTTTTACCTCGGTCGGTAATGCAGTGGGTCAGACTGACCCACAGCACCCCCGATCGGCGCGATGCGCGCCCCCAATAGACGTCCAGTCAGGATAATGAACCACCCGCCCGGACGTGATTTGTCTATACGCCGGGCGGGAAGTGGTTAAGGACGATGAAGCTGGTATAAACAGACATACCAACGTTAAAAGGCATAAACAAAGGCAGATAACAATGTTTCAGTTTTTGGAACCTCTTTCTAGCAACCTATTCTATCAGGGCGCTATATACTGTATGTAGGAAATAACATTGTAGAATGTTGATCCGTGGAGCTATCCAATCGCCTTTGGGGATCAGGAAAGATTGTTTTCCTTCTTGGAGCAAATTACACCATACTCGTGTTTTTGTCTTGCTGGATCAACTGCAAGATTAGGTGTTTTGTTACTTTTTTAAGTCAAAGGAAAAAGACTGTTTTTAAAGATAAAAAGAAGTCATTAAATTCCTGAATCACAATATAAGAGAAGATTATTGTTTACATCTTTGTAAGTTGTACTTATGATGATGTTGCATTTCTATGGAGCCTTGTTCTGTAGCTTGGGTGATGCTAACATGTATTTCTGTGGGGCATGCCAGTGACATTTATTGTCACAATCGTTTTCTTTATTCCCATTTAAAAAACAATTAATGTCACCCTCTGCCAAATCAAATTCATTTATTGCTCTGTGCTGCCACTTTAACAGTAATTAATTGTAACCTTGCGGACTTCATTCAGTGGGGACTGTCATCTATTAGAGGAGATAGGTTACAGACTAGCAACATTGCAGCAAATTGGGAGTTTGGAGCAAATGACAGTTGTCTTATTAGCGTATTTAAAATAGAAAAACATGACTAAAATATACAATTGGGCTAATCGTTTTTTTTAAGGGCCAGTTAGTAAAAGGTGATATTTCAGGCATATGTGAGGTCTACTGACATCAGCCACATGCTTGCTTCTTGTATAATACTATATTTTTTGTGTGTTTTTATATCGCTTCCCTAGGGAGCGGAGTTATTTTAGATAAATTGATTTTGAATGGAAACTACTCATCACTGAAATTTCTCCAAACCAGATGCCCTTAAGTTTGCTAATTAAGTTGCTTTAGCAACATTTTCTTTAAGAAAAAATAAATAATAAAAAAAAAAGGTCTACTCGTTTTCCTTTTTTTGTTTCTTTACTAGATGCTGTTTATTTAGGGTAGCTTTTTTTTTTATAACTTTACTTGATCGCCAGGTCTTTTCTGTCCCCTTTTGTTTACATATAACAATCAATATTTTTTGCTAGAAAATTTCTGAGATCGGCCAAACAGAAGAGGCCCTACAGAAAAAATGAGTTGGTTTTGCAATTTTTTTTACAGTACAACGGTAATTGTGCAGTGGGTTTTCAAATGCAATTTTTAAAAAAAAAGACACTTTTTGGAATGTTAATGCAAAAAAATAACAATACATAACCACATTTTTTAGTAAAATATTTACATATAAACCTTACACTGAGTAATAGATACCAAACATGTCACGCTTTAACCAGTTCCCGACCGGCTTGCGTACTTTTACTGCTGCAGAGTGGCAGCATCCCACGAATCGCTGTCTATAAATGGCGGCTCGCGCGTGCACTGTAGCGGGCGGGAGCACGCCGGCAGAGGCGCGCTCTCATGCCCGCTGCACTTTGCAGGAGTGTGGCTCGGACGGACTCGATCTCCACCGGCGAGCCGCGATTGCCTAGCAGAGAACAAAAACACGGTGGTTCCTCGCTCTGTCAGGTAGCATAACAGAGATCTACTGAGCCCTGTCACTGGCACGCTAACGTGGGCACTCAGGACACCTTCCCCACATCTGTTGCAGAGTGCCCGGGTCCCCCACGCAGCGATTGTCCCTCTGTAGCAGCCCACACAAGCATCTCTCCACCTTGAGCCTGCATATTACACAGAGGATCCTCCTGCTCAGCTCCGATGTATACAGACAGGAGGAGGAGCCGGGAGGAGAGACATTCACTGCAAGAGCTGCGCTGAATAGAGTTGAGCAGACACCTGGATGGTCGAGTTCGTCAGGTTCAGCCGAACCTCATGAAAACATTCGGGTTCAGCACCGAACTCGATCTGAACTTGACCCCAGACACCAAACCCCATTGAAGTCAATGGTGACCCAAACTTTTGGGCACAAAAATGGCTGTAAAAAAGTAATGGAAAGGGCTAGAAGGCTGCAAAAGGAAGCAAAGGGGGTAAGAGTAGGACAAGTACCCTGCAAACAAATGTGGATAGGGAAATAACTTAAAATAACACAAAAAAAAAAAAAATTGGAGGAGGAGGTGGATGTGGAGTAGGAGCTTGGAGATTGAGGAGGCGGTGACCATGGCAGTGTAGGTGGATGTGGTGGTGGAGGAGGAGGAGGTAGCCAAAACCGTTTTTTGTTTGTTTGTTTTTTTTTTTAGAATTGGGGTAGCCCCCAAAATATTGAGACATATTTAAAAAAAAAGAGGATACCAATGGCTCTGTGAGGCCGGTCTAAATGTCTATTCTGCACAAGGTACACACAAGTCTTGTGGGATCCATGCCTGGTTCATTTTAATAAAGGTTAGCTTGTCCACGTTGGCTGTAGACAGGCGGCTGTGCTTGTCTGTGATAACGCCCCCTGCCATGCTAAACACACGTTCAGACAATACACTGGCTGCAGGGCAAGCCAGCACCTCCAAGGCATAAAGGGTCAGCTCAGGCCATGTGGCCAATTTGTAGACCCAGAAGTTGAATGGGGCAGACCCATCAATCAGTACGTGTAGGCGTGTGCACACATACTGTTCCACCATGTTGCTGAAATGCTGCCTTTTGCTAAGACGCTGCCTATCAGCTGGTGGTGTTTCCATGTCCTCATCCTGCAACAGAAGTGGTTGGGCATCGGTGCACTCAATGTCTTCCACTTCTGGGGCAGGGTTATGTGGATGGCCCACGGAAAGCACACCAGGAGAGTCATCAAAAAGAGACTGTTGCATGACTTGGGGCTCAGACTGCTTGGCTTTACAAGGGGCTGAGGAGAAAGACAGATGGCCATGGGATTCAGGTGCCAACTCTGAGCTTTCATCAAGGGACCGGGTGGGAGACAATGTGAAGGAACTGGAGGCATTGTCAGCCATCCAATCTACTATCGCCTGTACTTGTTCTGGCCTCTCCCTAATGCACTATAACATGGTTCTGAATGCTAATGTCTCCCTCACAGGGCCACAATGAAGGTCTCCCTAATGCAGTCTGAGATGGTTGTGAACGCTACTCTTTCCCTCACAGCACTGCCATTAAGCTCACCCTACTCTAGTCTGAGACAATCTGACACATGGCGCTACGTGACTACAGCCTCATATAGAGGCTGGGTCACATGATGCACTGGCCAATCACAGCCATGCCATTAGTAGGCATGTCTGTGATGGCTTCTAAGAGCAAACTAGTGAAAAGCTTGTTGATTGGCTGTCCAGCAGCTATACAAAAGGCGCCAAAGATACCCGAATACCGAACCCGAACGCGGGTTCGAATTCGGGGGGAAGGACACCCTAAAGTCCGGTACAGACCCAAACTTTACAGTCCGGGTTTGCTCAACTCTAGTGCTGAACATCTGAGGTCTGTAAATAGTTTTGTTTATAGGGGAGGGGGACACAGTAACAAGGAAGGGGAGGGGGGCAGGTTGCACATACAGAGAAGTACTGGGGAGTGCTTTTGGAGGGGAGAGGAATTGTGCTAGTGTGGGATTTCACATCCCACTAGCACAATTCCTCTCCCCCCCAAAAGCACTCCCCAGCGCATATCCTCTTACCCCCCCAAATCAAAGAGACGCTGTTTGCCATTCATCCCAGGACCCCCTCTGCTGTCACCCTAGGACCCCTCTCTGCTGCCACCCCAGGGCCCCTCTCTGCTGCCACCCCAGGACCCCTCTCTTCTGACACCCAAGGACC
>BLSH010376100.1:300468-320710 GCA_018402905.1 Glandirana rugosa
CGTTTCTCTTTACGGGACGTTAGGAGGCACCGTCTTCCTGTACGCGGTTTGCCGATCGGCGGAGTCCGGGTGGACCACGATGTAAACGGGTCACATGTCAATCGCTCTATATCGCAGGGACGGGTACGAATGACCAGGTGCATAGTCACCAATACACCTGGAACGGTGTCTACCGCAACGCGTCACGTGTGAACTAGAGCAGGGGCTGAACAAACACGTCCCTTCCCTACCGAGCGGACCTTTTCATCACCGCCGACCCTTGGTGTATGACACCCTGTCGGTGGCGGTAGTCCAAAAGTGCACTGCGCAACGCCATCTGTGGCAAGGTCCACATAACCACTGATACGTGGACCAGTAAGCATGGGCAGGGACGCTATATCTCGCTAACTGTACACTGGGCAAATGTAGCACCAGGTGGGCCTGAGGCGGCTAGCCGTTTGGCGCATGTCCTTCTGCCACGGAGGATTGCAGGGCATTTCTCTTTGCCTCCTGTTGCCTCCTCCTCCTCTACTCCGCTTCCTCCTCCTCTACCACCTCCTCATCCGCTCAGCGTAACACTTTCACCACCAACTTCAGCACATCCAGGGGGAAACGACAACAGGCTGTTTTAAAACTGATATGTTTGGAGGATAAACCCCACACTGCGCAGCAGCTGTGGATGGGCATTGAACAACAGACCGATGAGTGGTTGTTGCCACTGAGCCTCAAGCCTGGCCTGGTGGTGTGCGATAATGGGCAAAATCTCATAGCAGTTCTGGACCTAGCCGGTTTGATGAACATCCCTTGCCTGGCGCATGTGCTGAATTTGGTGGTGCAGAATTTTCTAAAAAACTACCCAGATATGTCAGAGCTGCTGCAGAAAGTGCGGGCCGTCTGTGCGCACTTTCGGCGTTCTCACCCTGCTGCTGCTTCTAGCCTGTCTGCACTGCAGCGGAACTTCGGCCTTCCCGCTCACCGCCTCCTATGCGACGTGCCCACAAGGTGGAACTCCACCTTGCACATGCTGGAGAGACTGTGTGAGCAGCAGCATGCAATAGTGGTGCTTCAGCTGCAGCACACACGGGTCAGTCGCTCTGTGGAACAGCACCACTTCACCACCAACGAGTGGGCCTCCATGCGAGACCTGTGTACCATAATGCGGTGTTTCGAGTGCTCCACTAACATGGCCAGTGCCGATGATGCTGTTCTCAGCGTTACTATCCCACTTCTGTGTCTCCTTGACACCCAACGCAGCTCGTGGGCATCACTGGAGCGTGGCTGGGGGGATACGGAGGACACAGATGATACACCTCCCACAGAGGACAGCTTGTCTTTGCCTCTGGGCAGCCTGGCATACATGAGCGACTACATGCTGCAGTGCCTGCTCAACGACAGCCGAGTTGCCCACATTTTAACTTGTTCTGATTACTGGGTGGCCACCCTGCTGGATCCCCGTTACAAGGACAACGTGCCGTTCTTAATTCCCTCACTGGAGCTTGATCGGAAGATGCACTACTACCAGTGCACGCTGGTAGATGCGCTGCTGAGGGCATTCCCAAATGACACCGGGGGCTCAGTGGAAGCACAAGGCGAAAGCAGAGGAGGAGGAAGAGGTTGCCAACGCAGCTGTGGCACTGCCAGCACCTCAGAAGGCAGGGTTAGCATAGTCAAAATGTGGAAAAGCTTTGTCAGCAGCACGCCACAACAAACAGCATCACCAGCTGATAGGCAACATCTTAGCAGGAGGCAGCATTTCAACAACATGGTGGAACAGTATGTGTGCACACGCCTACACATACTGACAAGCGCAGCTGCCTGTCCATGGCCAACGTGGACAAGCTAACGATTATTAAAATGAATCAGGCATGGATCCCACAAGACTTGTCTGTACCTTGTGCAGAATAGACATTTAGACCGGCCTCACACAGCCATTGGTATACTTGTTTTTTTTTAATATGTCTCAATATTTTGGGGGCTACCCCAATTAGAAAAAAAAAACAAACAAACTTAATACAGTGTTGGCTACCTCCTCTTCCACCGCCACTTCTGCCTACACCGCCACGGTCACGGCCTACTCAACCTCTAGGCTCCTACTCCACATCCACTTCCTCCTCCAATTTTTATTTTTTTATGTGATTTTAAGTTATTTCCCTATCCACATTTGTTTGCAGGGCACTTATCCTACTCTTACCCCCATTCCTTTTGCAGCACTCTAGCCCTTTCCAGGACTTTTTTACAGCCATTTTTGTGCCCAAAAGTTCAGGTCACCGTTGACTTTAATGGGGTTCGGAGTCCGGGGTCAAGTTCGGCTCTAGTTCGGTACTGAACCTGAACGTTTTCGCGAAGTTCGGCCGAACCCGACGAACCCGAACATCCAGGTGTCCGCTGAACTCTACTCCTTAGCTATAGCTACCATTTCCTCCATGTTATAGATTTCTTCTATTACATGAAGCTATTCAGCAATTGTTGGTGGGCTAGACAATTTCCAGTATCCAGGAATCAACAGCTTTGCGGCATTCAATAAATGTCTAGTTAGAGACTTCTTATATCTCTCCTCATGATGCAGTTGGCAATATGCAATAGGCAACGGGCAGGGTTAAGTGTTATTTTCATCTCTGTGATGTCACTGATTAGTTCAAGCACTTTTCGCCAGAAATGAGTGATTTTAGAGCATTCCCACCAAATATGTAGCATGGTCCCCCTATCTTGTTGGCATCTCCAGCATAAATCTGAAGACGGGGTACCATAATTTCAACCTGGTGGGAGGAGTGTACCAATATGTGAGCAGTTTGTAAGACATTTCCTGGATTCTAGTGCTGATTGAACATTTATGTGCAAAAATGTTAGCTCGCTGCCACTGTTCATCAGAGAAACTTGTTTTAAGTGCTCTTTCCCACTTTGTTTGGAATCTTCCTTGTCTGCCGACTGCAACCATGAGTAGATGAGAGAGGTTATTTTCTCAACAGGATTAACTGAAAGGCATGTGGCTTCAAAAGGAGATAGAGGTCTAAAAACTTTTCGTTTGTCCATAGAAACAGACACATAGTGGTGTAACTGGTGATAGGTCCAGAAAGAAAAGTGCTGTGGAGTCTAAGTCTGATTTAAAGTGATACTAAACCATCACATTTTTTTCCCTATATCTGTTACTAAATAATAGCATTACATGACAAGTGTAACCTTTTGTGTCATTTTCGCTTCTAAGTTGTTTTATTCAGGCTCAGTTTTTCCCATTTCCGGTTGTCCTGTTTTCTGGGTGACCAGTGAATTGCTGATCTCATAGTATCAAAGCACATGCGGGGCAGAGCTACAGCGTCCTCCGTGCCCGGGGACAAAGTGTGTGCGGGCACAGCCAGCGTTCCTACGCAGGGCTGTAGTCACAGGTATGAGCACGCACGGGTGAGACTATGAAATCGGCAATACATGGGTCACCCAGCAAACAGGATAAGCGTAAATGGGAAAAATGGAGCCTGAATAAAACAACTTAGAAGCGAAAATGACACAAAAAGTTAGACTTCTCATGTAATGCTAGTATTTTGTAACAGATATAGGTGAAACAATGTGAGAGTTTAGTATCACTTTAATGGCTTCATATGACTTCAGTTTGTTATGAGTGGTACAATGTGTTATTAAAAGGGGGGTGTTTTCATCTTTGGGCGGTATAAGGCGTGTACCCAGACCTGGAGGAAAGTCAGGATTTAGTGCGATTGGAGTGAGCGGGCCAGGGGAGGAGGAAATTGTATGTTCCTTATTGACTTTCCTAAATATTTCCAGCATTGCACCTACTAGGATGTTAAATCTGATCGAATTTGGACGTTTCTCCCAGGGAATCCAGGGAGGGTAGCTTATTTTTATGACTTTACTTGACCTCAAGGCATTTTCTTTAAACATATGTTTACATATAACAATCAGTATTTTTTGCTAGAAAATTTCTTAGAACCCCCTAACAGAAGAGGCCCTACAGAATAAAATGGTTGGCTTTGCAATTTGTTACTGTACAACGGTAATTGTGCAGCACTTTTTCAAACGCAATTTATTTGGAAAAATTACACTCTTTTGCATTCTAATGCAAAAAATCACAGTTTGCAAGCATGTGGGGCCATCCTGTGTGTTCACCTTTGTTTGCGAACACAGGGGGATGGGGACACTTTAAAGAAAATGAATTATTGATTTATTTTTATTTTTACGCTGTCGCTTTCATTTTTTTTAATCACTTTTGTTGCTGTCACAAGGAATGTAAACATCCCTTGTGACAGCAATAGCCATGTGTCAGGTGTTCTTTATGGAGAGATCTGGGATCTATAAGGCCCCAGATCCCTCGTCTGCCCTTCAAAGCATTTGATCACACCAAGATCGGTGTGATCAAATGCTTTTCTTTTTTAAAAATGGAGCCATTTACATCCGGATAAACAAGAAGTGATATAAGAACATTGCTTCCGGGTTACTATATCATAGAGCCAAACAAAGACTGGACTGGAAGCCCCCCATGACTAAGCTCCGGGGGTGGAGTAAAACATGTTGGGGACGTGGCCTGGTTGGAGTCCAGGCTGAGGTTACCATTCCATTCATTGAAGCAGGACACCATGGATGTGCGACTTTTAGGGGTCACCCTTCCTTACTGGACTGGAAGTACCGGCTGGTCGATAGGGACTACCGTTGGTAGACACAGCCATTGGCTCCTGCTGCTCTCAATCACAGCCAATGAGGAGGGAGCAGGGGTTGAGGCTGAGCCACGCTCTGTGTTTCAATGGACCAACAGAGCAAACGGCTTGCTATGGGGGCACCTGGCAGGAGTAGGAGTCAGGAGTGCCAGTGGGAGACCCGAGAAGTGGAAGATCAGGGCTGCTTTAAGCAAAACCATCACACAGAGCAGGTAAGTAGTGTGTAACATGTTTGTTATTTTAATTTAAAAAAATAAAGTCTCGAGCTATTATAATCACTTTAAACTATTTCTTTGAAGCCAACTATTTTATACTCAACTCTCCAGCAGCTTCTCTGATGTTTTTTCCTCTGTCACAGCTGCCGCCAAAATACCAAATGTTGGATCTCAGAGGGGTTGGTGCTTGGGTCCAGTGGTCTCACAAAAATCTAATAATTAACTCCAAATCTTGGTCAAGGTGTCATCTAAGGACATATGTATGGCTTTACCTTAATTGGCTTAAGGCTTGAGGAATGCAGGGTGACCAGTCCACTATCCCCCTTAAAAGGTGATATCACTGTGCAAACAACTGATGATTGGTCATATACTCACTTACTTACTTGTGTGATGTCTCTTTGCACATCTCAAATATAACCCCAAAAACGTAAACTACCACGTGACCATGATACAAGATCATTGAAGTGCTCATTTATTCTGGTGGTCAGTGAATTGCCCATTTACATTGGTGGCCAATGAAGTGTTGATTTACATTGGTGTTCATTGGAGAAGTGTCCCATTAAATTGTCAGTCGGTGGAGGAGAGACTCAAATACATTTGTGGGCAGTGGAGAAGGGCTCCATTAGATTAGTGGTTGGTGGAGGAAAGACTCAAGTATATTGGTGGTCAATGGGGAATCACCCCATTACAATGGTAGTCACTAGGGAGAATGCTGAAGCTCCTTGGTGCCAGTAATAAGTTATCCAAGAGACAATAATTTAAATTGCTCAAGCAACCCCTAGAAAGGTCCCATTCCATTGGTGGTCTCTAAGAAAAATGCTGAAAGGATCCTTGGTGTCAGCGATAACTTATCTAAGAGGAGGAAATCCCTAGCAACCTCTGGAGGAACCCTGGTTGAGAAAGGCTGATCTAGGGTATATGATCTCTTATACCATGTTTAAGGATGTACAGCAAAGTGACCTCTGTACCTTGTAGTCTCACCATGACCCGGTGATGGAACAATGGCAGTAGTGTGGATAGGTATGCTGCTCTCACTTTACATGCTGGAAAAAGGCTGAAAAAACAAAACCTTTCAGTTTCATTGAAGTCATATTTGTTCTATAAGCATAACATCGTAGAATAATGAGACTGACTGTTATACCAGGCAGGGTTCAGAGAGTTCAGATTTATTTTCTTTCTATTTTTCTTTAATGGTGGAAGGGAAATGGTAAGCAGTGCTTTAAGAGACTCTTTCCGCCACTGCAGAAAAAAAAAAGTAAGACCTCTCATCCAGGAGAGGTGAGGAGTGCAAAATGATTCTGTAAAATGTGTTGTACTTCATATAAAATTAATAAGAGCCAACTGAACTCAGAGACAATTTCACAAGTAAGGGAAAAAAGATAGATAGATAGATAGATAGATAGATAGATAGATAGATAGATAGATAGATAGATAGATAGACTTAAAATATTATGGATGGTTATAATGATATATGTAGATAGATAGATAGATAGATATTCTTGATGAGTTCCCATTTCTTCTAATTGTAGTACAGTGTATTACTACTCAGAATTCTGTGTTGTGCTCTGATCTCAGATCTGCTGGACCACATCTCATCCGAAGGGAATCAATTGTTTTCTTGGTTTTAAAGGGCGTAATGTGCACCGGCATTAATATTTCATGAAAGAGGAAAACAAAATATGATGGAGAATATACCAAATGTCCAAAACAACTTTGCTCTGACATTGACTATTAAACAGACGTTATCATTCAATGGCACTAAAGAAGACTCTATATAGTTTTGTGGAGCAGTCAGTGGAAATTAAGTAATTTCAAAACTAACCGGCGTGTTTAGTTTACGGGAATTGAGAAGTCACTGGAACTTATAAGAAAGGTTTTTGCCCTGTATCAAACTATCTGACGGTAAAGCATCTGGCACTGTTCTGTTCACCATCCAATCTTATTACAGCTGTCATGTTTCCAGTGAAACTACAAAAGAATCTGATTGGTTTGGTTACAATGGGCAGCTCAAGCACTTGCTAGTTGTGTGTTCTCACTAACAAAATACTGTATAGAGGTCAGGAGTTTAAATAAGACACCTTACCTTTGAGATATATCAGTCAACAGTATGATGTAAGCTAAAAAAAAATTGTTATATACTGTAGTTTATTGGTCAATGTTTGTTATGGGTGAAGCTTCTGTACCTTGTGAAGTAATATGAAGTAATATGCTATACCTATTCAGTTCCATTTTGATTTACAGCAGCCATTTCAAACTAGTCAAAAGTTTGTATAGATGTTCTCACACACATTTCTCACCAGCTAAGCAAGTTTGAGCAAAACATGTTATTTCCCGAAATGACGCTTATGCATTTATTAGCCAAGGTCCATTCTCATCACATATTTTGACTATTATTTCTGTTATGTTTTTCATTGAATTTGTTATGAGAACTGGTCCATCTTGTTATGTATTTCTGTACAGCAGAAAATAACTATATAAACTGAGAGAATAAAGCACTAATCAGATCATTCTGAGCAACACCACTGCCTGTCTTGTGTCTGTTGAAATGAATTGATCTCCGAGCTTGCTGAGACGAGGACCAACCCGGGCAGGGCTATAAGTCTATCTGACCTAAGACAAGGGTACCCCCAACACCTTGGTCTGAGTTTTAGCTGCAAATCTGTCTCTTTAAAGAGAACCAGTCTTGGACTCATGCAAGTGTAGCCACCCTGCCTTACACAGGACTGACTTATTAAATTTAGTTATTCTTGGCTGTAGTCAGCCTAAGCCTGATTGATAGCTTAGCTTTCTCAGGTCTCTCCTCTGTTTATTGCCTGCTGCTGGTGAGTGTCCCTGGCAATAGAGTGGGAGGCTACAATGGCAATAGTTATGATTTTTTAAATTTCTCCCTAATCAGCCTAAAGTGCACTGGTGATCAAGGGGATCAAAGCACCATGAAGAAGTTTCAGCTGAACTGGGGAATTGGAGTAGCTGGGTAGAAGCCTGCTCCTCAACTGAAGTATAGTAATGTCTCCCCAAGTTATCAGGAGTTGGATCCTTAATTACTTTGCAGCCAGCATCTGGATTCACAGAATGCTGGGTTGTCTTCAAGGTTCCTTGTGTGGGTTGCGACATGTACTTCAAACACAATTTCACCTCTTTGTTCTAAAATTGGTAGAACCCACATACATTTGTGAAACAACCTAAATTGAACTTAAAAAAGGAATGATTACTCCCATTTATAACAATTTAATATCTATTTCTAAAATGCTGCTATAATGTCTATGTCCAAGAGGCTACTAGATTGCCCTGTAGAAATGGGTGTCAACTCCAGAATCCTCTTCTTACATTTAACAATAAACGTTATTAGCAGTTTTATGAATGAAAAAATATATTTTTTTAATAATTTCTCTAATTATAAACCAGATTTCAAATAGGCCCCAAAATATAGGGTCATGTTCAGGTCCCAGTGTCCACCTTAGGCAATCAGTCCTTCCAACTGAAGCAGTCTGTTCTGCAAACAAAATGTATACTGAGCAGACAGTGACAAAGCTACAGAAAACTTTTGAACACCGGGCCATGTTGATCAAGTAAACATCTGGGCAAAATGGAATTGACTCATGTTTGTCTTGAGGATGAAGGACGACGTACACTCCATTCAATCAACTCTTCCACGTTTGTAAAAAAAAAAAAAAAAAAAGCCAATTTACTCTCCTATCAGGTCATTGTTCTCAGAAACTTTCTAGAATGAACTTAAAAACAAAGAAATAAAAATAAAACAATATTTGTTGGACATCTTAGAAAGAGACTAAAAGAAGTTACAGTATCAAGTATCAAGTAGTTTAAGTATACAAAATATTTTTTTTCTTCTCTATGTGTATAACTAATAATTTAATTGTTATGTATGAAATTACACCTCTATGTATAAAAAAGTTTCCCATTTAATGGTTCTACACCCAAAGGGTTAAAGCTGACAGACTCTTAAAGTGATTTTAAGTTTTCAGGCAAACGGACATAGTTGAATCATTTAGAGAATGATTCATTTATCACATTAAAATGTGTTACTATAGGATGAGGTGTTTTAGGAAATTCATTCTCCCTGAAAATCTGAGTATAGAGATTTCTAGTCTCAGAGTGCCACCCGGTGGCCAAGGGTGCTAATGCTTAGGTAAACACATAATTGAATTGCAACCTGATCCACCAGTCAGAAAGGAGGTTACCCGTTCTGGGCCAGGTTTCTGAGATTTTTTATGAGTGTTTTGTCCTCACTGGATATAATAGCAGCTCAGGTAGACACCAAAAGACACAGATCCTAGATCACATGCTACTAATCATCTGAGGGGGACACACTTCACTAAAGTCAGGACACACAGCTTCAACATAGATAAACACTATTTTGGGGATGATAAACTCCACTCAATAATCAGCAGCCATCTTGCGAGAGTCTGGCCAGCAAACATTTGCCTATACCCGCTTGTGGAAGGGTAACTATACTTTCCATTTCTCTTATTGATTTTTCTGTTTGAATTTTATGATAGCTTATTTACTACCCCATTAGATATCCTAAAATTTGGTCTTTTTAATGTGCCATATTGGCATAACTTTAGACAGACTTCAGACGAGGATTCCAGTTCCACTGGTTCACAGGCCAAGTTAATCAACCGCAGATTATTATCTGCCAAATTTTATAAAAACAAGTTACGATATCTATAAATGGGGAAATTGATTATTGAATGCAATCTAATATACATATACTCTACAGTAACAGATATTTTTTGAATTACAATGCAAATATCTTGTGTCTATGCTTATCCCAATCTGACTATTATTTATGGTGTTTGTAAAGTAACTACTGTCAAAAAAATATTAGTTTATTTTTGATAGTTTCAGTCCATACCTACGCCAGTCTTATCATGTTATTCAAAGGATTTCTGCATTGCAAAACAACTCATTAACTGAGTCATCACGATTGATGTTAGGCTGTAGTTTCCAGACAAATCCCTGGAAACTACAGGCCAGTCAGCCTAATATCTATCACAGGTAAATTATTGGAGGGGATAATAAGGGACTATATCCAAAAATGTAATGAAGAAAAAAATATCATTAGTAGTTATCAGCATGGGTTTACGAAAGGTTGTTCCTGCCAGACCAGTTTATTAACATTCTACGAGGAAGTGAGCTGCCATCTAGATAGGGGAGGCCTGTGGATTTAGTGTACCTGGATTTTGCAAAAGCATTCGATAAAGTCCCCCATAAGCGCTTAATTTACAAGCTGAGGTCTGCAGGCATGGGCCATAAGGTTTGCTCTTGGGTAAAAGACTGGTTACAGGGATGTGTCCAAAGGGTAATGATAAATAACGTGTATTCAGACTGGTCTGGAGTGGTAAGTGGGGTACCTCAAGTTTCTGTCTTGGGAACAATTCTATTAAATTTATTCATAAATGATATAGAGGATGGGATAACTAGCTCAATCTCAGTTTTTGAGAATGACACAAAATTAATCAGGGCAATAACTTCACATCAGGATATAGAAATTTTACACAAAGACCTGGATGGCTAATACATGACAAATGAGGTTTAATGTGGAAAACTGGAAAGTAATGCACTTGGGGGCAAAAAGCATAAATGCAAACTACTACTAGGGGGAGAACCGCTGGGGGAATCAAGGGTGGAGAAAGATCTGGGGGTCCTAGTAGATGACAGTTTGAGCATTCAATGTCAAGCTGCAGCTACCAAAGCCTGCAGAATATTAGCATGCATAAAAAAGAGATATACTCCAGAGATAAAACAATATTCCTACCATTTTATAAAGCTCTGCTTAGACCACATCTGGAGCACTCTGTCCAGTTTTGGTCACCAATCTTCAGAAAGGATGTGCCTCGACCTAGAGAGAGTCCAAAGAAGGGCAACAAAACTAATAAGGGGATTGGAGGACCTCATTTACAAGGAATGACTGCAAGCACTAAATTTATTCTCGCTGGAAAAACGACCCTTGATGATAGCGATTTACAAATGCCTCAATGGCGATCCCAGCATAGGAAAAAGTGTAAGTGCTGGGAGTGTAAGAGGACACAGGGCCACACAATGAAATTGGAGGAGAAGCATTTTTTTTTTTTATCAATTCTTTATTTATAGAAATCACACAGGACATACAGAGACCCATAACAGAGTAATGCTGGTATAGTACATCAAATGAAATGTCCATCTCCTGACCAACAGAGATATACTGTCTGAACTCAAGGTTTAAGAATGTTGAATGGGTCAGGATCGGCTCAGGGAGGTCTCCGTCACCTGCATGGCTTTTAACTCCTTCAAGGAAAGGGCAATAAGAAAAAAAAAGGGAAAAAAGATAAAAGAAAAAGAATAAATCATAGAAAAGAAAAAAAAAAAACAAAAGGAGAGGAAGGAATCGAAGAAGAAAGAAGAGAGAGGGGCCGCCCTAGAATAAAGAGGGAGTGAAAGAGCCAGTGATTGCTCCCCCCCCCGCACCCGGTGGTCGACGTCCACCACCCTGTACAGGTGACAGTCTTCCAATCATGCTGCCAGCAACTGGGTGTATTCCGATGAGAAAACAAATTCGTGCCAGTAGAACCACTTCTTGGTAAATTTTTCTCTGAGGCCTCTCTCCGTGGCCACCAGGTCCTCCATTGCGTTAATCTCCGCCACCTTCCTCAGCCATACCGCAGGTACTGGTGGTTGCGTCTGCTTCCAAAAGAGGGGGGTGCAGCTCTTCGCCGCCATCAACAGGAGCGGCAATATGGATCTCCGGTATGCCTTCGTTGGTATGTCATGGTGATGCAGTAAGAACAGCGCCCGGTCCCACGGCAGCACCCGGTCCGTGAATCGTTGGGTAATCCTGTGTATTGAGCCTGCACGACCAGAAGATGTGGAGCAGGGAGCCTCTCTCCTCTCCACATCTCCAACAGGTCTCTGGGCACTGGGGGTACATCTTGTGTATTTTCACTGGGGTATGGTACCACCTAGACATCACCTTAAACCCCGCCTCCTGATGTTTTGCGCATATCGAGGTCTTAAGGTTAAACAGGAGAATCCTGTCTTTTTGTTTTTCTGTCATCTGTAATCCCAGGTCGGCTTCCCACCTCTCCAAGTAGGGGGGACTAAAGCCTGGTTTAGGTGCTATTAGAAGCTGGTAGGTCCGTGAGACAACATGCTGTAGTGGAGTCTGGTCCAGACACCACTGTTCGAATGGAGTGAGGCTTCTCTGAAACGGCCCCGGCTGTGGTAGAGAAGCTATGAAGTGGGCCAATTGGATTTTTTGCCAGAAGGACAGTCTGACCAGTGCTGGGTCATCCAGAATTTGCTGCCTGGACATCCACTTATCCTGCACAATAAAGTGGCGGACTTGAAAGCGCCCCACTGTCTTCAGCCCCTGAAAGTTGCTATCATTGAGGCCCGGACAGAATGCCGGATTGCCAGCAATCGCGATCAGAGGGGAAGGCCCCGGAGCTACTGCCAGCTCATAGAATGCTCTCACGACGACTCTCCTTGTCTCCCCTATCGTCGGATGTCTTACCAGCTGGGTAGGCAAACTCAGCCGACACCAGGGCACCGCCTCTAGAGGCATCCCCGCCAAGGCTTTCTCCACCCTTACCCATTGTTTGAGTGGGCCATGGCAACACCAATCGAGAACTCGGGTCAAGTGGCAAGCCACATGGTACATCTGGGCATCAGGCAGGGCCATACCCCCCTGCAACTTCGGGAGTCTGAGAATCGCCTGTGCCAGTCGGGGGGGGGCTTCAAAGCCCACAAGAAGGTTGAAAATGACCTGTTGACGGCTCTGAGAAACGCCCCCGGAATTCTGATCGGTAAAGCTTGCAGGAGATACAGTAGGCGAGGGAGAACATTCATTTTAAGAATACTGCATCTACCAAACCATGAAAACAACCCCTTATGCCAAGACTGCATGTCTCTTTTAATGGCAGACAACAGTGGGCGGAAATTGAGCTCAAATGCTTCTACCAATTTTCTCGGCAACAGGATACCCAGATATTTAATATGTGACGAAGCCCACTTAAAGGGGAAGTCCACCCGTAGAAGTGACGCCGTGGTCACATTCAACGCCTCAGACTTCTGGAAGTTAATCTTAAAGGAAGATAGCACATTATAGGTCTTCAATTCCGCCAATACGTTTGGCACTGAAATCAAGGGTCTGGTCAGGAAAAATAGTAAGTCGTCCGCAAAGGCTGCGACTTTCGGTGCAAGGGTATCGGCCACCTGTATCCCTGTAATATTTGGGTTATTTCTGACAGTCCGCAGAAATGGCTCAAGGGTAAGGATAAAGATCAGGGGGGAGAGGGGACATCCCTGCCTTGTGCCATTAGCGACCTCGAAAGAATGGGATAAGTGTCCAATTACCTTGACCTGTGCAGATGGGTGGGAGTAAATAGCCTGTATCCACTGCATCATTCTCTGGCCTAATCCCAGCGCTCGCAAGGTCTCCGTCAGGAATATCCAGTCTACCCTGTCGAACGCTTTTTCAGCGTCCGTCGACAGGAGTAGCATGGGAACCTCCTTGGACTGGGCCGCATAAATCAGATTGAGTGCCTTAGTAGTGTTGTCCCTCGCCTCCCGCGTCGGAACAAACCCCACTTGGTCATCATGGATTAGTTGTGGAATCAGTGCCACCAGTCTTGTGGCGAGGATTTTGGTGAAAATCTTTAGGTCGATGTTCAGTAATGAAATCGGACGAAAGTTTTGACAAAGAAGAGGGTCTTTGCCCTCTTTAGGCAGTACAGTGATGTGAGCCCGCAATGTGTCTGTCGGTAAGGTGGCTCCATCTCTGGCTTTGTTGTAAGCGGACAGGAAGTGTGGAGTCAAAAGGTCTCCGAAAACCCTGTAGTATAGGAGGGAAAACCTGTCCGGGCCCGGAGCCTTGCCTGGTTTCATTTGTGCTATAGCCGCCCCAACCTCTTCACCCGATATTGGCCTCTCCATGGCAGCCACCTCCTCCTCTGAGAGACGCGGCAATCCAGACTTCTGTAAATAAGCCTGGATGCTCGCTTTTTTACATGCAGTGTCTTTATCCGATCCAGGTCTAGGTAGGTTGTACAGTGCCTCGTAATATTTCCTAAACTGTCCTGCAATCTCCTCGGTGGTGTGTATCTTAGTCTGGTTGTCCCCTATTAGCTCTGGTACAAAAGAGCGAGTCCTCTGATTTCTCAACGCCCTAGCCAGCAACTTGCCACACTTATCACTGTGTTCGTAGAAAGTTTTCCTACATTTGGCGATCGCTGCTTTCGCTCTGATCAAGGCCAACGACTGTAACTGGTTCCTCAGGGCCGTAAGGTCCGACAGTGCCTTAACCGCCAGCGACTGTTTGTGGGTGGCTTCTAAGGACCTGATCCGCTCAAGCAGAACCGTCATCTGTTTTGATCTAGCTCTTTTGATTCGAGTCCCCACTTTGATGAGAACTCCTCTGATGTAGCTCTTATGGGCTTCCCAAATCATCAGCGGGGAGCTTTCTGACCGAACATTCCGGCTGAAGAACTCTTTCAGCTCACCCATAATCTCCTCTTTGATCTCCGGAGTTTGAAGCAAGGAATCGTTCAGCTTCCAATGCCACTGCGCCGGGGCCAGCGATAATAGGTCTATATCCAAAAAAAAACGGGGCATGGTCTGAGAAGGTAATGGTACCAATGGACGCGGATACCACTCTGGATAGGAGTGATTGGGGCACCAAGAAGAGGTCTATTCTCGTATATGTAGCATGAGGATGTGAATAGAAAGTATAATCTCTATGCGAGGGATGGAGGGCCCGCCATACATCTATCAGATTGAAGGCGTATAGGTTTTTCTTCAGGTGCTTTAGTGCTGCATAAGAGATCTGGGATGTGCCCCTGGAAGAATCAAGGGCCGGATCCAGGGTGAAATTCAGGTCTCCCCCCACGATCACAGCCCCTTCGGCAAATTCTCCCAATTTTGCAAGAACTGGCTCCAGGAATGAAATCTGATTCGAATTAGGAAGATATAGGTTAACCAGAGTAACCATCGAGTTTCAGAACTTTCCTTTCACGAGGAGGGCTCTGCCCTCTGCGTCACTCCAGTGATCCACCAACTGCCAAGCCACCGAGCTACGCAATAATATACTCACCCCTCTGGACTTAGAATCTGGTGAGCAACCATGGTAGGCCGTCGGGAAGTAACGGTTTTGGAGTCTGGAGGGTCCACCGGCACGAAGATGCGTCTCCTGCAGAAAACAGATCTGGGCTTTCATGCTCTTCAGGTTTGAGAGCACCATGGAACGTTTTTCCGGGGTGTTGAGCCCTTTTACATTAATAGAGACCAGACGAACTGGTGTCGTGGCTCCGTTCCCAGCCATAGGCACTGCCGGGGAGGGCGAGCAAAAGGGCAGAGAACTGAGAGCGAGGCAGAAAACTACAGACAGATGGAGAAGTCCTAGCAAGGAAAGAAGGAGTAGGAGGGGGAGGGAGGGGGGAGGGGGGGTGGCGAAAAGACAAAAAAAAAAAATTTTTTTAAAAATTAAAAAAAAAAACCTCCAAGAAACAAAAACACTAATACGCCAACGGCGTATGAGACCTAGTCTCTTCAACACCTAGGCGGCTTCTGTCGGAACCGCCCATGCGGTGTGGCCCTATTTGGGGGTGAAAGGTTGAACACAGCCAGGGTCGGAGAGCTCCCATCCCGCCCACGGCCTCACTGAATTAAACTTTGACACGTCGCAAACTGGTGCCAATTGTGCCCATGAAAAAATAAATAAATAAATAAATAAAAAAAATATCAATCTACCAACAGAGCAATGTTAGATAATTAGACAAAAGTCGGTCATGCCTCCCCCGGGCCCCCCCGCACCCCCACCCCGGACATCCCAAGAACGTCCACAAGGGGTCCGGACACGGGCAGGACCCGACCAAAATATCAGTTTAAAGAGAAACCCTCAATCATGATATCTGTGCTCCGGCCAACACGAGTACCCGGCCCAGCGAGCACAGACACATAACCGGAAGAGGGACAACATGAACCCACTAAACATGAGAAAAAAAAAAAAAAAAACATCAGCAAGTACAAGTAAATGCCCAGTAAAAACACGTATGTATAACACAATTCTCCCCATCCACTAGTGAGAGCTTAACCCCCGGATAGCCCCCCCGTCCACCCCACCCTAGCAACCCCAGCCCCCACCCCACCACCTCGCCTGAGAGGAGGCAGTCTGATACCTCACAGCATAAGGGGAACACTATATGCTCTCCTCACCGGGCCTGAGCGATGACAGATGGGGGAATCGCTTGTGAGCGGGATTGCAGGCCCTGAAAGTGAAAAAACAAAAAAACAAAATGGGGGGAGGCCGGAGGAAGGAGGGGGACATATACCATCAGGGGGAGGAAGGACGAGAAAAAAGGACAAGGCGTGACATAACCTCCGGGGCATGTGTTTCACCCCCCCCAGTACAGGTTATAGCATAACTGGTAACCAAGGCGGGGAGAGCATATGGGATATATTAGCTATTAACACAGTCTAAGCTCCTAGAGACTACTCTGTGCATCCCCAGGTTCTAGAAAGGGTTGCGGTGCCAGCATTCCCTCCCCCCCGGCACACAACGTATCCAGTTCCTTTGCCTACGGAGGGCCTCGTAGAGAAGGGACCCTCCGTCACCCCGAGTCTCCTAATTTACCCACTGTCCCGCCCGCCTGTACCGTACAAGAGATCCCTCATCTCCAGTCCTCTCACTCAGCAGTTCAATCAATGGGGGAAGCACCTGCCTGGGCTATTCACTCGGCTGCAGCAGTGGGTGTCACATTTCTGGATCCTACATCCGGATCGGAGCTGGCTCCCTCACTCCACCTCTCCTCCTTCTCATCCGACACGGCAGTCCAGCTCTGGGGGCTCTGACGAGCTGTCGTGGGTCACTCCCCGAGAGTAGGCAGCACCAGTCCAGCACCTGTATGGGCTCTTTCTCAATAAAATCAAACAGGCCCGGCAAGTCAGCCACTCGTCTCAGGGTATAGGAGGCAGTATCCTTGTGAACCGTAAGCTGGAGGGGAAACCCCCAGCGGTACGAGCAGTCCGCGCTTCGGATCAGTTCCAGTAAGGGTTTCAGCATCGCTCTTCTTTGCAGCGTATCCCTGGATATATCTGGAAAAATGGAGATAGAGGCCCCATCAAAATCAATAGTCCCTTTAGACCAGGCAGCTTGCAGCACCTGCTCCTTATGTGCGTAGCGGTGTAGGCGGCAGATCACGTCCCGGGGGCGCTGTGGATCCTCCGACCTAGGGCCCAGTGCCCGATGCACCCGGTTGAATTCCAGGTTGTCCGGCGGGTTGGATTCCAGCACCCTGAGCAGGATCGCCTTGACTGTCTCCTGGAGCTGCTCCGCAGACGATGCCTCAGGCAACCCCCGGAGCCGGAGATTGTTCCTCCGGCTCCGGTTCTCCAGGTCCTCCATGCGTAGCTGAATCTCCGCTAAGTTCTCCTGATGGTTCCTCCGGTCCTGCTCCAGCTGGGACACTCTCCGCTCCAGAGCCCCCACCGCCGACTCTCCCTTAGTCAGCCGATCGTCCAATTGCCGCACCTCTGTGCGTACCTGCCCGAAGTCCCTTCGGTGTTGCTCCTCCACACGGAGTACTAAGGCCTCAATATCCGCCTTCGTGGGGAGAGCACGCAGCAGGGCCCTGATATCCGAGTCCTCCTGCTGAGTCTGTGTCGGCATCCCCTGGCTGCACCTGGAACTCGCCGAAGGGTCTAGTATGGCAGGGAGACCTGTTAGCGAGCTTGAGCCCGGCGATCATTCCGCAGTCATGGTAGCAGGTACCGCGCTAGGCCTATTCTTACCACGCGGCCTCTCTGTAGCTGGGCTGGGTGAATCCCCGAAAAAACGGCTGATGGAAGCCGACGATGGAGTCTTGGATGATCCCCTGGTTTTTCTGCGTTTCGGGGGGGCTCATGACCAACTGAGTTACTGTAAAAATGGGCACATTAGTGGGTTAAGGCCGGTTTAGGATCGGGAGCTCCAGCACACAGCGTCCTCACTCCGCCATGTCCAAGCCACGCCCCTCAGAGAAGCGGTTTAATCTTAAACTGCGCATGTTTTTTTTTCACTGTCAGGGAAATAAGGATATGGAACTCTCTTCCACAACTGGTGGTGGCTGCGGGGAGTATGGATATTTTTAAGAGACTCTTGGATGTGCATCTTAAAGAGCACAACTGTCACGTACCTGGTGGTAGAGTCTGGCTTTTGCGGGGGCAACCTCTCTTGTGGCCCTGGTTCGAGAACCCCTGATAGTGGGAAAAGGGAGCTCAGGAGCACAGGGGGGCACGAGGGCTGGACAGTCCTTAGATGGTAGGCAGAAGTCCACTGGAGCTCGTGCAAACAGGAGAGTAGTGGTTCAGTCCGGGCAACTAGCGGGCGGTGCGGTACAGCGGGATCAGGCAAACGGATGGTCGGGTACAGGAAGGGTCAGCAACATGCTGGCAGCAGAGGTACAAAGGGGTATGACAAGCGGATGGTCGTAGGCAAGCCGGGGTCAGATGAAGGCGGATAACAACAAGTCCAAAGGGATAGCTGGGGTCACAGGAACAGGAAGTCACTCAATAATAGTCGCCGGGACACAGGTGCAGGAAACGCTGTAGAACGGACAGCACCGGGCACTAAGTCCTGCTGGTTTAAATAGAGCTGATTGGCGCCTGTTTCCGTGCGTGCGCACCACTGCGAAAACCACCGGGACTGCTGTCTTTTCCTGACAACAACATACAGAGATATGGGAAATATTTATAGACACTGACAAACATACACAGGTTGAACTGGATGTACTATTGTCTTTATTCAACCTTATGTAAATATGTAACTATAACTGAGTCAGCTTAATTATCTTTTATAATTTTTTTTTGTATTAGAGGCACTGTTGTCCATCAATGGATTAAGCAATCAACATAGCTGACTAAATTAATCATTTAGGCATTCCTTGACATTGTGTACTCCATCTAGTGAGAACTCAAATCTGCTCATCTCCAAATTTGACCTTAAATAGTGAACCATGGTTAAATAGTGCTAGTTATCCCAACCGGGCTGGTATTAATAGAGCAAGCAGATCTCTCTGGCTTCTCCTCCAACACTCTCCAGCTCATACTAAGCACATAGCATAAAAAGAAAGGGAACTGCTAGTGCTCACTGCATTTAATTAAACAGAAATCCATGGAATTAAAACAGTCAGAAGAGTAATACAAACCATACACAACGTGCCCTCTGGTATGTGGAATAATTTCTCATATACAGATCTCTCATTGCTCTATACCAAACTCCCGGAACTGAAGAGTGATGATGTAATTGTCACTTGACTCATATACTCGTATATACCCCAACTCATATGAGGTAGAGTCACATGCAGATGACTCTCAGATATATAGAGTTAGGACTGCGGTATGCAGGAGTCTTGATGAGGCACTGTGGCTTTCATATATATTTGCAAATGTGTCCAAATAATAGACATGTGCGGTTCATTTTGTTCCGAATTAATATTCAGAGGAAATTTTCATTATTCGGAGATTCGGATATATCCGATTATCCGAATTACAGTATAAACAAAGTTTACCGAATGTTCCGAATAACGACACAAAATTCTTACGAATTTCCAAAATTCTAATTGAACTTCGAATCGAATTTTACATCGCATTCCATTCAAATTTGAACTGTAAACATACTTCTGAAATCAAAGACTTCGTGTGTTATTAGAGTACCATTTGGAAATAATGTTGCTTTTGTTAAGCCAAAGGTGATTTAAAGGGTCATTGTAATCATTTGATGAAGATTTTCTTTTGTTTGTTCACATTGCTGCATTCAAATAAAAAAAAAAATAACATTTTCGTTTTGACTGATTCGAAAGTTTATCATTTTGAACGTCTTGAATCGAAAAATCGAATTCCGAATACGAATTGAATGAATCAAACAGATTTTTTTTTTTTCCACCTCAGTAAGTCCCTTTTCCTTTCTATGAGACCACAAAATTTATCATTCATAATGCCGTCTCTAGTTTAGAACTTATCATCATCGTGGAAATTTTTCCTCCTCTCTTTATTTTAATCTTTATTTGATATTTAAAGGTTTCTTTTCTCTTTCTCAGCCTTATGTTCTCTGAGGTAGTGGGTCAGGGTATAAGAACCCTCCCCATATTAATTTTTGTCCCCACCCCCCTCCCCCCCTCTCTCTCTGCGTTACGTCTTCTTGGTTACTTCTATCTTCTCATCTCAGGGACATTTCTATTACTATTTATTTAGGTTTATCCGGGGGTCAAGTGTTGCCCTTTATCTCCGCGTAGGGGTCTGATTTTTTGAAATCTTCCCATTTCTCCCATTTCTTCTGGTATGTTTCATTTTCATCCTCGGCTTTATATATTGGTTCCTCCAGTGTCCTTGTCCTTTCTATCCTCTGGAGCCACTCGG
>BLSH010376100.1:324579-336537 GCA_018402905.1 Glandirana rugosa
TCCTCTATACAGCTGTTCCCCCTTTAGGCCGTTTCCTCCTTGCCCCCCTTTTTTGTGGGTTCGATGGAGATCAGGTCCCCCCTATGTTTCTATATACCGACGGCTTTGTTCATACTACCTATTTTTTTCGGGCCCCGCCCCCTATTCACCTCCACCCGTCTTCCTCCTCCATTGGGGCTTCTTTCCTTTGTTGTTTCCTTGGGGAGGTTTTTTACCTTTTCTTGTTCGTCTACGGGGTTTCTGTTTTCCGGATTGATGGGTGAGAAGATTTCTTCCTGACCTGTTTCTTTGGGTCCATTCGGAGGGAGTCTACCTTCTTTAGAAGAGTGGGTAGTTAGGCCTTTTGTCTTTGGGGCATCTGCTTGTTCTTTTCCATTTTTTGGAGGGGTTCCTTTGTTGTTTCCTTTCTTCGGGGTTACCTCCTCCTTCTGCCCACCTCCACTTATCCCCCGCCCCGGGCTTTTTTTATCCATCATACTTGTTTCGGCAGCCATATATCTTTGTATCCCCCCTGGACTAGAGGTAGCTTGGGTGTTTTTTCCCCCCGTTCCTCCTTTGCCGGATTTCCCCCTTGTCGACATATCTCCTCTATTTCCCCCCCAACCCCCTTCCAGGGGGGTGGTGCAAAGGGGAGGAGAGGAAACAGGAGGGGAGTAATTAGTGTGAGGGGAAAAAAAAAAAAAGAAAGGGAGTTTGTTTTTGTTCTGAAATATGCAGATTTAGGATCTTTATAGACTTCCATCAATCTCCAGAATCGTTCCGTTTCCGCCCCTTTCCACCTGGCGGTCACCTCCTGTTCCTTTCTTTTAACAGCGCTATTCCCCTGTTTAACTGCCGACTGTATTTGTGTTTGAGCTCCTACATTCATCCACCCATTGATTTTATGTCCTTTTCAAATACATATGCAATACGGGGACTCCTTCCTGGTAACTCTACCTGCTCACATATACCGCTCTTTAATCAGTTCACAATGCATTGCTGATACATAGCTTAAATTTTGTATTTTTCTACTTATCTGCTTCGGGTGGTTCTGCAGGGGTTCTTAGATCCTCATATCTTCATGTCCTCCTTGGGTCTTCTCAGGGCGAGGCATCGGCTTCACCAGCTGGTTCCCCCCTCGTTCTCCCTTACCTCCGCGGCTATGGTTTAGGGTCCCCTTACTCCCGGGTAGCCGCTCCGCCTCGCACCGCTCCGCTCCGCTCCGCTTCGCACCGCTCCGCTCCGCTCCGACCTTCGGGCGGCGATCCGAACCTGCGCGGCTCTCCGGTTTCCGGCTTCCCTTCAGCCTTCAGCGTCCTCGTGCATGGGCCATGGGCGGGGAGTCCAGGTGTGTCGGCTCCCTCTGACGTCCGGCTACGTCATCCCCCTCCCAGCAGCTACCGCCTATGAATCAAACAGATTTAACTAAACAAAATAACTAGATTAACGAATTGAAATGAAACACATTTTTTCATCATGCACATGTCTACCAAATAAAACCTCTGTTTTTAATGTCAATGTCAAGCAGGCAAGCTTGTAAAGCCTCATACACACGCTTTGACGGTCATATGCAAATGGTCGTACGACCGCTCGTTGTACGATCATGCGACCATTAATACACGAGATTGGAACAGCCTACATACGACGGACGTACAACAGAACTTGGATGAGCAGACTGGAAAACTTTGGTTGTACCAACAAAGTACGACCGTTGTACCGTGTGTACAGAGAAGTTGGTCCAACAAGTTGTACTGTGCAAAAACACGCATGCTCAGAAGTCAGGGATGCCCAGAAGTGTCCATTCTAGGAAACCTACGTTCCTAATTCACAAATTACATGCACCTGAACTTCCTCTTTATACGTTTGTAACACGTCACTATGTTCGGCTTGGTCATGCGATTGCTTAGTGCACGTCAGTACGCGAGATACAACAGCCAACATACGATTTGAGTCTTTCGGTCGTTTGATCGTCGCATAGTGTGTACGAGGCTTTAGTGTGCTGGGAAATTAGTTTGTGATATACATTGCCCTTCCATGTACACAAGCAAAAGCTAGTTATGAATTCGGATGGTTGCCATCTTTTTTTGCTCCCCAACAAATGCCATGGAGCCATCACTGGAACAAAAGATGAATGAAAAGGGAAAAATATAATTTTGAAAATAATGGCAGTCATTTCTGATACATACAGTTTTAGTGAAGTGTCCTTCTTTTTGAGTTTACATCTTGAACATATAGACAGGTGGAGGATTGTGGTATATCTGCTGACCTTAATGTGTCACTGTGCCACTACTTCAGGCCAGCAGAACACCATAGAGGACTATTCTGCCCCCTATTATAGGCTCCAGGTATCCATCTTGGAGAAGCCGGTATCCCCTATTGAATGCTGAAATCCTGCAAGATTTAGATGCCCACCTTGATTCAGATCCACTTAAATAGTAGCTTCTGCATCAATTAGCGCACCCACAGTGTGAGAGCAAGTTCTCAATAGTTAGGGAGTAGGAGAGAAGGAGTTGCAATAGGGGGAGGTACATGATGAGTAAGGAAAGAATAAGTTTACCTTTACAGGATGCCTCCTCTCTCAGCTTCTAAGAACAGCCTCCCACTGGCAGTTGGATATCTACAGAGACTTCCAGGGTTCGTAGTGTGATGCAGTAAAACCACAGTCCCCCCCAAGGGAAGTGCTCCTCTGTGAGCTGTAAGTGTATTCCATAACTCTGCTGGAGAACCACCTTTCTGATATACATTACTTTCTCTGCCTGATAAACTGCATGGTCTGAAATTGCTTAACTTGCCATGTTTGTGTCTATACAACTACAATAGAAACAGTTTTCAAGTGCACTGATTTAGGCCCTGCCTACAAGTAGATTTCCGTGGATTCAATCAGTTCTTGGTCAAAGGTATACGTGTTACCTGCCAGGCTATGTAGATATTTCTAGATCAGTTTCCTAGGGATGAGGCATTGGTTCAGCTCAAACCAGCTTTTCTAGTTGGAACTCCCAAACTTTTCCCTGTTTGTAGGAGCTGAGCATCATATCTAGAAGCAGTATTTCTATCACTTTCATATATGACAGTTTCTTGCTGTCAATGGTTCCCAAGGAACCATAAGCAATGCCGTCATTGACTTACGTGGCTGGAAGCCCCTGGCCACGTAAGCAAAGGGACAGGGATAGTAGTGACATCACTGCCAAAATATGGTTACTGGCCATATCTGGGCCATGACGTTGACTAATGTGGCCATGGCCATACTTGATCAATGATGTCACCATTATGCCTGCCCTTCCCTTATATTGCTGATAACAGCCCTGTTACTCAGCAGGAGTACTGTTGGGATTGGTTGTGTGCATCGGCTCTGTTTTTTTTTTCCCATAAAAATTTTTATTGTTCAATTAAGATAGTGTACAAACACGTTCAGCCACAAACAATAACAAGGTCATATCTGCGTTGGAAAAGACATAGAGCATAGCAGAAATAAAAGCATATTTCATATAAAAATCTGTATTTGTAGGGTTGTAACCTTAGATTGTTCTTACAAAGAACTATGTGTATTTCACTATTAGGGTGAGCGTGTGTTAGAGTTTTTCTATTATTCTTTTTTTTTTTTGGGTATGAGGCGAAGGAAGAGGGAACAGGCAGAGAGGGGGGAGGGGGGAAGGGAAAGGGGTGGAGAGGGTGCCTAGTGTTGGATCAGAGGGGTACAGAAGACGCTTCCTGAGACTTACTCTGGGGGTCTACCACGTCTGGCCACCCCATAGTCCAGTAGCCGATATCGGGTATCAGGGAGTATGTGGGAAAATTTATACGTGACCTGCTTGATAATGGTTGGTCGCTTGAAAGTGGGTCCAACATGACCAAATCTTTCTGAATTTGTCCGCGTTGTCAAGGGAAGTGGCGATTAGCTCCTCCATGTTCCTGACTCTGTTTAGCCGCGAAAACCAGTCTTTGAGCATTGGAGAGTGTGTTTGTCTCCATAGGGCTGGAATACACATTCTGGCTGTGTTTATCATGTGCATCGTGAGGGACTTCCTGAATGAATGTTTTAAGACTCTCGAGTGTTGCAGTAGGTAGTGTTGAAAGGAGAAATCAGTGGAATATGTGGTGACTTTTTGGATTATTTTGTGGACTTGAGACCAGAATGGTTTGATTTGGGGGCATTCCCACCAGATGTGTAGCATTGTGCCTGGTAGAGAATTGCATCTCCAGCATGTATTAGAAACCTGAGAATACATCCTGTGGCGATAGGATGGGGTCCTATACCAGTGGGTTAGAATTTTATAATTATGTTCTTGTGTTGTGACATTCAGTGTGCCCTTATGTACTGTGGAGCAGATGTCCTCCCAATCAGATTCGGTGAGGTGGTTTTCTGCATCTTTGTCCCAGAGTTTAGTAAATTGGGGGAACAGGTCGTGTCCGACGGCTGACAAGAGGGAGTGGATTTTAGAGATTAAGTGCTGTTGATGAGAGGGCGATGTGCATAATTTTTCAAATGGGGTGAGGTCTCGATTGATTTTGTCTTTCATTTTCGGGTCATTAAGGTAGTGTCTAGCCTGAAAGTATGACCACATAGGTAGCGAGATACTGGGTTCGCTTTCTGCTAGGTCAGTTTTGGTGCAAAATTTCTTTTGGGTAAAGAATTGAAAGGCCTTTGGGTAGGAGTTGTGATTGCTGACTCCGAGGAAACCTATTTCAAGGCCCGTGGGGAATTCGGGGTTATTCCTGATTGGGGTCATGGGGCCTGGTATTGAGGTCAGATGTCCGTTTCAGATAGATTTATGAAGGCATTGTAGGGAGGACTGGATGGAGGGGTGGCCTTTGAGAGTAGGAGGTAAATCGGTACTGGGGGACCAGGCTATATCAACAAGGGCACCTTGGGCCCATGATTGTTCCAATGTGACCCAGTCTTTACATTCACCGTGTACATGTCAGTCCACCACTCTGGTTAGTAGGGCAGCTCTATGCTATTGCTCGAAGTCGAGCAGCCCCACGCCCCCTGTGTGTTTTGGCATCGGCTCTGTTTTATCTTTAATTTTGGCAAATCGGCGAGCAGCTGTCATCGTACTTGATAGACTTCCAACACGGGCAATTTTTGGTTATTTTTACATTTTGAGTAAAACATTTAGGTGTCTTTATTTCTAGGATATTTTTTTTGTGAATGATTGCGGGGGGAGTATCTGGAGGCCCCTTAATTTCAAAGAGGACTTCCACATTCCGATAAGCCATCTGCCCACAGACCCCCAAAACCACCAGGTCAGGGTTATGGAGACCCTTGTCCTTATCAACATGGGGATATGGTGCTTTGCCCGCATCCTCCCTGGCAAGTCACCCCCTTCCCTATGTTGGGGACATGTGACCTAGTATAGTTCAGGAAGAAGGGGACCACACCCTCATTCCTCCCCCCTTTCCTGACTAGCCAGACTGCATGATCAGATTAAGGGTCTGTGTTGATTTTGAGGGAGCCACCTGCATTTTTTTTTATAAGGTTCCCCTTAAATCCATACCAGGCTCAAAGGGTTAGGTATGCATCTTTGGGGGGACTCGAAGGGGGCTCTATACATTTTTCTCATTCCTGCTGTAGGCTGTGCTACAGTGTGCAACAATGACATTTACAAAGGAACAGAACCCTAGATAAGTGGTCAAAATATCAAATGGCAGCAATTTTATAGTGTGTATTTTTTTTTTTTTTTTAGGAAAGTGGAGTTCTCCTTTAAAAGAAAGTAAATGTTTTCCAAGTTTTATTTATTTATTTATTTATTTATTCATTTTTAGTTCTGAACATAATAAACAAGTAAAATGCAATCCAAACGCTATACATACCCTTCAGGGCTGATCATCTAGCTGCTTTGGAAATTTCATGACAGCTATCAAAATAACAGAGAGTTTCTGTATCAACTCTCTATTCTCTTCTCTTCGCGCGCGTTGCCGCTCGGCTCACAACACTTTTTTTTTCAAAATCCGAACTTGCTTTGTGTGATAGGGGAACTATTAAAAGACTTCTTTTGATCCTTAATGAAACGCATTGCCATGACAACCCTAGCAACGCCTCCTTCTCCCACAAAGATTTAAATGTTACATTATTCTTTCTCAGGAAATATAAAAAAAAAGAAAACTAAATTAGCAATTATTCCATTCACAATGACATCAAAGATCTCCACTTAGATACAGCACATGGTGTAAATAAATGGTGAATCTCACGTCAGCCTGGATGAGATCTTTATTAACATTGAGATTTATTATGGGAACTACAAGTGGGTGGTTAACTTTGGTTTTTTAAAGTTTTATGCGCCAAACAAAAGTTATTTTTTACCATTAACAAAGCGAGGCCTACAGCTGATATTAGATTCCACCTGGCTGAGATTAAAGGATGCATTCTGGTTTTTTATCTTTGATAAAAGAAAACAATTAAAAGAGCACATTTGCAAGTGAAAAGATTAAGGCGGAACTACGCTGTATCTGAGCAGCACAAACTCCAAATGCTATTTAATTAATTTTTAGTATGCAAAGAAAACCCACCCATCCATCCATGTCTCCATGCTTCATTTTTTTAAGAAACCACTTTAAAAAACACCCCCCTAGCATTTCTAACCATGGCCCTCTTGAGTAGGGGCTGATAATTCATGTAGCATTTACTTCCTGGAATCCATCTGCCCTTAGCTTAGGTACAGTATGCAAGCAGGAAGGTGGGCTTAGCTGGGGAAAGACCCTGATTCCCTCCTCCAGATAGTGCCCATGAAGACTCTGGGAATGTATGACATCTAGGGTTGCCACCTCATCTCTTTAAACCCAAACACATATAAATTACACAAGTTCTAAGGCTAATTTAATGCAGACAAGGCACCAAGTGAATTTAATTACCTCCTTAATCAGACTCAGAACCTGTGCAATTCATATGTGTTCGGGTTTAAAGGGATGAGGTGGCAACTCTAATGACATCATTGGCCAATGCCAGAAACCAGGAAGCAACTGAAAAAAATGCAAAACAAAAGTTTTAAACAATAAATATATTATAGCTTCTTATCTATTTACTAATGCTAATAGCTTAAAGCGATACTAAAGGTTTGCTTTTTTTCCCCTTTAAACAACAAACACGTCATACTTACCTGCTCTGTGCAAGGGTTTTGTACAGAGTGACCCTGATCCTCCTTTTCTTGGGTCCCTCGGCGGCGCTCCTGGCTCCTCCTCTTTTCGAGTGACCCGTCAGGGAAGTGCTATCCTTGGGGTCACTCGTGCTGGCGCAATCCCGTGTCCTGTCGCTGTGTCCATTGACATAGATAGAAGGACTCGGCCCCGCCTCCCCGGCTCCCACTCACTGGATTTGATTGACAGCAGCGGGCTCCCCTGCTGTCGTCTGCAATTTCGTCTGCGTTTTGCATGGGCGTTAATGAGCGTTAGTGAGCGTTAGTGAGCGTCGGCGTCAATAGGCATTTTGTTTGAAAAAACATTCTTCTGCTATTTTTTAACCTGAAAACGTTAATGTAGGTACGACGTTAGTGAGCGTTAGTGAGCGTTGGCGAGTGTTTTGCTGGCTCGGGGTCAAAAATGCCAAAACGTTACCCCTGGCCGTGGGTTCTACTTTCAGCTCAAAAAGTCTGCGTTTTTATGGGGCCATTGAATAACACAGAGAGCTGTAAAAAAACGCTAAAAAACGTGGCGCTTAAAAACGCCCGTGTGTATGAGGCCTTAAGGTTTAAAAATAGTTACTGTTGATTGAGAGAGTTTAGTTCCACTTTAAGAATTCATTTACACCATGTGCACTGGTGTGCAGCATGAACACGCGTATTAGTTAAAAAGCTTTGCATTGCTAACACCACCTTTTGCACTATATTACACGTTACACCCATATTTAGGGTGTAACATGTAGCATTGTGCAAATGCAAGCCCTCCATCCCTAAACGGTCTCTCCCCTTTAACCTCTCTGGCGGTATGATTATTTCAGATTTTTGGTGCTGAGAGTGGTACAATTATTTTGCATGGAAATTTGGCGTTTTATATTGTAGGCCTGTAATTCTTAGGAATAACTCTTAACTTAAATCTGTCCAAACAAGAGTCTAGTAGACATCCCGGGTATGATAAAGTTTGAAACACAAAATCATAAATTATAATATATATGAAAAAAATATATAATATAATAAATAACTATAAATAATTATCAAAGATGATAATATAATAATAACATTTATTCAATAATGTAATCAAGTCAAAAACACAGAAATGTGCTCAGTTGCAGAATTGTCGCTGTTGTCACTTTCAGTGTCTGATGATAAATTTCCCCAAAAATCAGTATTACTCAATTCTGCAAATGATTCTTATTTACTATCGCTGTTTTCTAGCTGATCAAAAACCGTTTTTGACGTAATTAAATCAGCATCTCCATAAAGCTGGTCAGCAGAGGGAAGCATGAAGTGCTCTAGAATTTCCTGGTAAAGGTCTGAGCTAACTTTGGACTTGAAAAAAACACAGTGGACCAATATCAGCAGGTGACGTGGCTCCCCAAACCATCACTGACTGTGGAAAATTTTGCATTACATTTGGAAATCAAGGCCCCAGAGTCTGGAGGAAGAGTGGAGAAGCACAGAATCCAAGTTGCATGAGGTCCAGTGTGAAGTTTCCACAGTCAGTGATGATTTGGGGAGCCATGTCATCTGCTGGTTATGAGTGCCCATCAGTGCCGCCTCATCAGTGGAGCTTATCAGTTCCCATCCCTGCTTCTCCATCAGTGCAACCTATCAGTGCCCATCAGTGAAGAAGAAAGATTACTTATTTCAAAATTTTCTGTCTTTTTTCATTTGTTTAGCAAAAAATAAAAAACCCAATAGTGAATATATACCACCAAAATATGATAAAAATATCATATGGGTACAGTGTTTCACGACCGCGCAATTGTCAACTCACACCGGGACATTTTACAGAATGACCAAAATAAAATAATGAAGTGGGCAGACAAATGGCAAATAAGGTTTAATGTGGAGAGATGTAAAAGTAATGCACATGGGGGCAAAAAACATAAATGCACACTGTTCACTAGAGGGAATACCTCTGGGGGAATCAAGGATGGAGAAGGGGTCCTAATAGACGACAGATTAACCACTTCAGCCCCGGAAGGACCAGAGCACTTTTTGCGATTCGGCACTGCGTCGATTTAACTGACAATTGCGCGGTCGTGCAACGTTGTACCCAAACAAAATTTGTGTCCTTTTTTCCCCACAAATAGAGCTTTCTTTTGGTGGTATTTGATCCCCTTTGCATAATTTCTGATCACCACTATAAACAATAAAAAGAGCAACAATTTTGCAAAAAAAAAAATACATTTCTTACTGTTTGCTAAAATCCAAATCCAAAAAAATATATAAAAAAACATTTTTTTCATTGGTTTTGGCCGATTTATATTCCTCCTCATATTTTTGGTAAAAAAAATCACAATCAGTGTTTATTGATTGGTTTGCGCAAAAGTTGCCACATTTACGGATGATGAGAATTCATTTTTGGGGTTTTTTTTTTTTATTCTTTACTAGTTATGGTGGCGATCTGCGATTTTTAGCGGTACTGCGACATTGCGGCGGTCATGTCGGACCATTTTGACACTTTTTTGGGACCATTGGCATTTATACAGCGATAAGTGCTATAAAAATGCACCGATTGGCAGTGAAGGGGTTAACCTGGAGGGGGCGCTCTAAGGGTTAACTGTGTTCCCTGAGTGTGTTCTAACTGTATGGGGGCTGGGCTGGCTGGGGGAAGCCCATATACACAGCCCTTCCCCCTCTAACAGAACGGAGATCCGTGTTTACTTACACAGACCTCTGTTCTTTCACTGCGGGGGGGCCATCGCGGGTAGCCGGCGGCGATCGAGTCCACCCTACCTGCTCCCTGGCCCCCTGGAACACAGTGAGCGCGCGAGCGCGCCTCCGGTGGCACGCTCACAGTGCGGGATATCGCAGCCGCCGTCATATGACGGCGGTTTGTGATATCCAATCCCTTTGTCGTCGGCAGACGGCGGTCGGGAAGTTGTTAAGCAATAGCATGCAATGTCAAGCTGCAGCTACAAAAGCAGGCAGAATATTAGCATGCATAAAAAAAGGGACATAGTCCAGGGATAAAATTATAATTCTGCTACTTTATAAAACCCTGGTTAGGCCACATCTTGAGTACTCTGTTCAATTCTGGTCACCGGTCCGGATGTGTTAGAACTGGAAAGAGTTCAAAGAAGGACAACAAAGCTAATAAGAGGACTGGAGGACTTCAACTATGAGGAACAACTGCAATCACTAAAACGCTTAAAGGGGGACATGATAGCGATTTACAAATACCTTAATGGCGATCCCAGCATTGGCAAAAAACGATTTAGTCCTAGGGAGTGTACAAGGACACAAGGCCACACAAAGAGACTGGAGGAGAGGCGGTTTAACCTTAAACCGTGCAGGGGGTTCTTGACTTTGGCAATGAGGATGTGGAACTGTCTTCCACAACTGGTGGTGGCAGCATGGAGTACTGATATCTTTAAAAGACTCTTGGGTGTATATCTTCAAGAACACAACACACAGGCATATTGGAAAAAAATTGCAGACACTGACACACATACACCTACATAGGCTGAACGGGATGGCCTATGTCATTAAAAGTGTGACAGCACTGAAAGCTGAAAATTGACCTGGGCAGGAAGAGGGTAAAAGTGGCCAGTATTGAAGCAGTTAACCACTTCAGCCCCGGAAGGATTTACCTCCTTCCTGACCAGAGCACTTTTTGCGATTTGGCACTGCGTCGCTTTAATTGACAATTGTGCGGTCCTGCAACGTTGTACCCAAACAAAATTGACGTCTTTTTTCCCCACAAATAGAGCTTTCTTTTGGTGGTATTTGATCAACTCTGCGTTTTTTATTTTTGCGCTATAAACAAAAAAAGACAGACAATTTTGGAAAAAAAAAAACTATATTTCTTACTTTTTGCTATAATACATATCCAAAAAAAATGTATTCATAATTTTTGGCCTATATATATTCTTCTACATATTTGTGGTAAAAAAAAATTGCAATCGGCATTTATTGATTGGTTTGTGCAAAAGTGACTGCGTTTACAAACCATGAGAATTAATTTATGGCTTTTTTACTATTTTTTTTTTACTGGTAATGGCGGCGCTCTGTGATTTTTATCGGGACTGCAATATTGAGGTGGACATGTTGGACATTTTTGACACTTTTTTGGGACCAGTGAGATTTATGCAGCCATCAGATCTTTAACCACTTGACCACTGGGGACTTAAATCCCCTTAACAACCAGACCAGTTTTCAGCTTTCAGTGCTCTCTCATTTTAAATGACAATTACTCAGTTATGCAACACTGCACCCATATGAAATTTTTGTCCTTTTTTTCACACAAATAGAGCTTTCTTTTGGTGGTATTTAATCACAGCTGGGTTTTTCATTTTTATGCGCTATAATTAACCACTTGACAACTGGGCACTTAAACCCCCTTCCTAACCAGACCAATTTTCAGCTTTCAGTGCTCTCACACTTTGAATGACAATTACTCAGTCATACTACACTGTACCCAAATGAAATTTTCGTCCTTTTTTTCACATAAATAGAGCTTTCTTTTGGTGGTATTTAATCACCACTGGGGTGTTTATTTTTTGAGCAATAAATGGAAAAATACCGAAAATTTTGTAAAAAAATGCATTTTTCTTTATTTCTGTTATAACATTTTGCAAATTAGTAATTTTTATTCGTAAATTTTGGCCAAAATTTATACTGCTATATGTCTTTGGTAAAAATAACCCAAATTAGTGTATATTATTTGGTCTTTGTGAAAGTTATAGAGTCTACAATCTATGGTGCCAATCACTGAAAATTTATCACACCTGATGCACTGACGGCCTGTCTCATTTCTTGAGGCCCTAACAAGACAGGAAAGTACAAATACCCCCCAAATTACCCCTTTTTGGAAAGTAGACAGTCCAACGTATTTAGAGGCATGGCGAGTTTTTTGAAGTTG
>BLSH010376100.1:350332-360389 GCA_018402905.1 Glandirana rugosa
GATGCAAATACAAGGATCGCGTTGTAAGAGGAGATGTAACACTATTTTACTGTCTGACTATGTATCATTGTGAGCGCCAATGATAATAGTCGACGACAGTCACCCTGAATATCGTCGCTAGAATCACTAGCGACGAACGTGGGAGACATGATGTCACCACCGAACCATTTGTATACAAATGGTTCGGGGGGTTCGGGATTGCAGTGGGAGCGGGCGCGGCGAATGGGGGGGCGGCGCTAGGGGTCGAACAGCTGAGTTACGCCGTCTTCGACGTCCGACGCCCTCCCCTTCCTCCCTACGACGAACCTCACCGCTACCTACTCCCTGGTAAACATATGTTTACCAAGCCACCACTGTAGTACAGAGGGTGCAAGCAGCGATCACTAAGATCGCTGCTATAAGTCCCACTGACAGCAGCTGATAATAGTAACCGCGAGTGTTACTATGTATCAGTCTGTCATTTTATCACAATGTAGAGGAGAATGTTGCGCTAGGAACATAAACGTAGTTACAAATAGCAGCTGGCACAAAAATGTTGAACTAAACATCCACAAAAATGATAAATGATATGGTGCAGCGCTCAAATAATAATTGCAAATCTTGGATTGTCAGTCCTGGGTAAATAGAACTCCTAAACCATGTTCTACAAAGTAATCCAATATCGGCAACCGCTATTACTGTCCCTTACCGACTGGAGATGACCCCCCATCACAGAGGTCAAAAAAGGTCTTCTCAACTCCCAAACAGGCAACCGGGTATAAGCAATCTTCCAAATGGTCAAACGTTATTGGAACTCCGGGCATTGATCATAAAAGAGAGGGAGAAAACTTTTCATGGTGTAGTATCTTGGAGGTTCATAGGGGGAACATTAGGAAAGCATAGAACCTATCCCCACCAAAGGAAGGATAGGGACCACCACCTGGCACCCCACTCAGTGACCCCAACAAAACAGAAGAGAACCAAAGAGTGGATAGCGCCAAGAACCGCCACTTATAAAGGTGGAACCCCTACAAAAGGATAGAGAGGAGAGACCACCACCGACACCCGAAATCACTGGTCCTTACCAGAAGCAGTTGACCCCCATTACAAAGGTCCGAGTCAGCTTAGCAATGATAAATGGTGCACATCTCCCGAAATTCTTCAGATCGAACTTCTACCATTAGTACCTCTCAGACCCAGCATGAACTCTCCGAAAGCAATAGTCACCCAGTTGTCACATATAGGATGAAGCAAAAGACAACCTCATGGTGCAGTACAAACTCACAATTTAATAGGTAAAGATTAAAATACACTCACATGTAATATGGTGTCATGCGCCTTTAAAAAAATTGGTCATAAGCGGCTACCAGCGCTCACTACGACCGTGTAAGGGTTGCCACGTCTCCACATCCACTCCCACGTCCCATACAAGGCTCCTCCTACGCGTTTCGTCTGGAAACAGACATCATCAGGGATATATCCTCAAAAGGAACGTGTGCAGATGTCCTTATATAATGGCTAAATGCCAAAAGATCATTAATTACCAAACCAGAAATTACATCCGGTGGGTGGAGATGAGGCGGCAGTCGCACAGGAAGTGACACACCACCAAAACAGAGGAAGTGGTTTGATGGCTGGAAAAAACCCAACCAATAGTATATTAAAAAGGATGGATTAAACAACCTAAAAGAAATCAATCTACAAGAAAAAACTAGACACTTAGAATGCTTGTTTACTTGTAATAAAAGCAATAGGAACCCAGACAGGAAATGACATCCGGACAGGAAGTTGAATACAATCTTACCAGCTTAGGCATAAACCTACACTGGTGGGTGTCAGCAGAGTATGTCTCACTGACAGCTATAGGAATAGTTAGATGGCTAAGAAAACATCCAGCCTATGGTTATTTCATTTGTCATTTTATCAATCAATGAGAAATTCCTGAAATTCCTCATTCATTGAAGTAACGTACTGCAGAGAAAAGGGACTATCTTCTGTCCCTTTCTCTGTCTCACAATAGGAGATATGGGGGTCTGTTTAGACCTCTGATATCTCACCAAAGAACAAAAATGTTTGACAGCAGATATTTTTATGGGGATTATAGCTATGTCAAAAATAGAGAAAAATGCTTACATATAAAACATAAAGTTTATTTGTACAATTTTAAATCACATAAATAAAAAATAATTTGTGTCACATATCAATACAATGTCAAGAGTTTTCATTGTACGGGTGGTCATAAGTCCCACATGTTTCGCCAAGATTGGCTTCTTCAGGGGATTTGTAGACCCCCCTAGTCAAAAGATTATATTAGAAACAAAATCATTTGTACACACAAAAAGGTCAGTTCAAGCAATACATTCAAATATACAAATACATTAATGTACACCTTAGCTAATTATTCACTCTGTATGATCCTATTCACGCATACCCGGTGAACCACCAATGTGAGCCACTAAGACTGTCCACGCCAAACTGAGAGGGGGACACTGTGCGGCCACAGGGGACACAAAGGGGTTGATTTACTAAAGCTGGAGAGTGCAAAACCGGTGCAGCTGTTCATGGTAGCCAACTAGCTACTAACCTCAGCTTGTTCAATCAAGCTTTGACAATAAAACCTTTAGTAAATCAACCCCAAAAAGACCAGGCTAATGATGAAAAATAATCAAATTGTAAACCTTTAATATAGAGAAAACCTGGACACACCAATTTGTGTCTCCGGTTAAGGGCTTAAATAGCTTCCTATTTTATTTACTTAATATGTGACTTAAAGAGAGGACATGATTAGGGCGCCGATTCTTGGTACTATTCTTGGTACTGCAATGACCAATGATTATAATTATAATAACCAATATTATCAACTAAAGCAAAGAAAAATAAATGCTGATAGGATATGATATTTTGTGGCCAATGTACTATTCTGCACATGTATATTACTGGCAAATAACTATGATATATCAATTGTGTGTCAGCAGGGACACAGAAGAATTTTAACGTTATCGAGGCTCTAACTGTTCTCCATTCCATCCAAAACATTTACTGGACTTCCACATTAAACCCCTATTCCAAGCTAAGTTTTTTTGTCCTGATGTCCCTCAGGTGTTGTTAAAATAAAGCAACTCAGGCTTCATTACTCACCTCCATAGTTGTGACCATCATGTGATGCTAAACCCTCAGGTTTTTTAACCACTTCAATGCCAGGCACTTACCCCCCTTCCCGCCCAGAACAATTTTCAGCTTTCAGCACTGTCACATTTTGAATGACAATTGTGTGGTCATGCGACACTGTACCCGAAAAAAATATATATTTTTTTTTCCCCACAAATAGAGCCTGCTTTTTGTGGTATTTGATCACCTCTGCAGTTTTTTTTTTTTGTTGCGCTACAAATAAAAAGAGACTGAAAATTTTCTTTGTTTCTGTCACAAAACTTTGTAAATAAGTACATTTTCTCCATCACTGACAGGCACTGATGAGGCTACACTGACGGCCACTGATAAGGCAGTACTGATTGGCACTGATGAGGCAGTACTGATGAGGCGGCACTGATGGGCACTGATGAGGCACATATAAGCAGCACTGATATGTGGCACTGATAAGCGGCACTGATTGACACTCATAGGCAGCACTGATGACACTCATAGGTGGCACTGATGGACACTCATAGGTGCCACTGATGGGCAATGATAGGTGGCACTGGGCACTGATAGGTGGCACTGATAGATGGCACTGGTGGGCACTGGTAGGTGGCACTGGTGGGCACTTATAGGTGGCACTTTTTTTGAGGCATTCCCTGGTGGTCATGGGCCGCATCCAAGATTGGCACTGAGTGCCATCCCTGTTGGGCATTTTGCCCCTTACCTCGTGGTCTAGGGTGGGCTCCCTGGTGGTCAGGGTAGGCTTCCCTGGTCGTGTCCCTGGTGGTCCCTGGGTGGGCATTCTCTGGTGGTCCTGGGTGGCGATTCTAGGGGGGGCTGCACTGATAAACATTCAGTGCAGACCCCCCCTGTCAGGAGAGCTGCAGACATGAGTAGAGGAAAAGCTGATAAACGGCTCTTCCTGTTTACACTGTGATCAGTCGTGATTGGTCACGGCTGATCACGTGGTAAAGAGATTCCGATGGAATGCGGTAATGCGGTGTGTCACACTGACACATCACACCACCGATCGCAGCATTGCACCCCCCCCCCCAGGACGCGTGACAGTGGGTTATCCCGAATCACGTCAATAGACGTCCGGTCAGGATAACTTAACCACCGCCCGGGCCGTCATTTTGCTATAGGCCGGGTGGGAAGTGGTTAAGCACTTTCAGCAGCTGATTTAATCACTTATGAAGAATGCAGCTTCTTTATCTTTTAATCATTGCCAAGCATTAACAGAAGCTGTGGTTCAGTGAATAATGGTGCAGCTCCATCCCCAAAGAGTGAAAAATCTCATACATTAAAGTTGCCATGGGACTTTTACTGGAGTTGCACCACAGCAACAATAAAGCAACAAATTCTAAAAAAACAAAAACAAACTTTTTTTGAAATACATAATAAAAATCGTATAAAAATTGCATACGTATGTAGCGCTACCCTCGTAAGGGCCGCTGGTAGACTCAGTATGCCACTGGTAGGTTAATATTATATAAATGGGCTAGGCGCTGCTCTTTGAATGTGAGATGCTGTTTATATTTATCATGTGTTGGTTTCCCCTGATGGTTCAGATATGTTAAGTGTCTTAGGTGCTATGTGAATAAACAAATAAAATGTAGCATATATCTGCTATACAAACACAACTGTGATTGCCCAAGTGTAGAAAACAAAATACTTGAAGCTAATATTCTCAAAGGATAAATAAATAATATAATTGTTGGTGAACAGATCAACTGCCACCATACAGTAGATGATCAAAGTTTCCGAGGGTTTTTTGGTGTAGACTCAAACAAAATATAAATGCACAAAATACAATTAATAAATGTTTGCCTTAAATCGCGTGTCCAAGAAATGAGCAATAAAGTGTTACAGCAATAAATAAGTCCCTAGGGAGCAACAGAATCATCTATCCAATGTCCCAGGTGTAAATTGCTCAAAGTGCTTGTATATTCCTTCAGTTGTACAAAACCAGATGATAGATAATAACTCCTTAGTGATTTTTCGCTGGTGCCGGGCAAGTGCAGGTCACACGTGCTCCCCTAAGGATACCCCATTTACCGAATGGCGTCACCCCTACAGGGGTAAAACGCATGGACACCTTCTAGTAGCTCCTGGGGTGTCCTAGGGTATAGATGCTGGGGGCTGTCCTGTCCGGTCCTGATGTCCTCAGCAGCGGAGTAAGTGGCCAGATGTAGAGGGGAAAAGATAAAGAATGCCCATAGTGAGGTCCATTTAAAACAGTGTCTTTTATTTATTCATCCAGGGATTAAAACCAATCTCCAATACTAATGTCACATAAAACCCAGTTATATAATGCAGACGGCCGAACAGTGGCTGTGTTGAGAAAGTCTCTCACATTTCCTGCTCAGATAGCGTGCGTTCCACTGGCCGCTGCCACAAAACCGGAAGTGACGTTCGTGTATGCGTGAGTCTGGCTCCGGCTGACGCGTTTCATCATAGACATCTTCTGAGGCGTTCTATAATGAAATGCATCAGTGGGAGCCATTGAATAAATAAAAGACACTGTTTTAAATGGACCTCACTATGGGCATTCCTTATCTTTTCCCCTCTACATCTGGCCACTTACACTGCTGCTGAGGACATCAGGACAGCACAGCCCCCAGCATCTATACCCTAGGACACCCCAGGAGCTACTAGAAGGCATCCATGCATTTTACCCCTGTAGGGGTGACACCATTCGATTAGTGGGGTATCCTTAGGGGAGCACGTGTGACCTGCACTCGCCCGGCAGCAGCGAAAAATCACTAAGGAGTTATTATCTATCATCTGCACTGGTTTTGTAAGACTGAAGGAATATACAAGCACTTTGAACACTTTATTCCTGGGACATTGGATAGATGATTCTGTTGCTCCCTAGGGACTTATTTATTGCTGTAACACTTTATTGCTCATTTCTTGGACACACGATTTAAGGCAAACATTTATTAATTATATTTTGTGCATTTATATTTTGTTTGAGTCTACACCAAAAAACACTCGGAAACTTTGATCATCTACTGTATGGTGGCAGTTGATCTGTTCACCAACAATTATATCATTTATTTATCTTTTGAGAATATTAGCTTCAAGTTTTTGTTTTCTACACTTGGGCAATCACAGGTGTGTTTGTATAGCAGAAATGTGCTACATTTTATTTGTTTATTAACATAGCACCTAAGACACTTAATTAACATATCTGAACCATCAGGGGGAACCAACACATGATAAATATTAACAGATTCTCACATTCAAAGAGCAGCGCCTAGCCCATTTATATAATATTAACCTATCAGTTGACCCCCAAGTTGGGAGATAACTTTCTGGGCCGCGGCAGGCTTTTAAGTTTAGTCTTAATCCTAAGCGCAGTACATACCCATTTCCATATAGTCAGTATCCCACTGGTTGCCCCAGCCCTGCAAGTCCTCCGCCACCTCTTGCACCCTGGGTTCAGACATGATTTCCCTTTAATGAATGACATCAAGGAAATAGGTACACCACAATCTGGTAAACCAATGGACTTGGTAAGATTTGGATAGTAATTTTTAACCGGCTGTCACCAGTGATGAAGTGACAGTTGAGCAAATAGATAATATCAACAAATAAATACAAGAAATATCTAAACATAAGCAATACTTCTGCACTACTATGCATATACACTGCCTATGTAAACAGACAGCCGAAGAGCAGAGGAATGGCTTTTGACTATGTCAGACCTCTCTCTCCTCTCTCTCAGCACATAGGTGCAAACATTAATTGCAAATGTCATAAACCGTCAATAACAATTGGCTGCAATGAAATTTAGCCTGCTATGGCAGAGAGTTTTAGATAAATTCAAATGAGCTCAGTAAAGTCAATCCCTGCAGTGGGTAGGGAGATTTAAAGTAGTCTTGTATTACAATCCCTTGGTCTTCAGCTAACCTCTGTTAAACATGTATGTGATGAATTCCAGAATAGCAGAGCAAAGCAGCTTGGCTGACTGGACTGTAATATTCAAAGAAACAGACTCTTCTTCATCAAGTAAGATGTAAGTAAGATCACAAGAACTGCTGATACAAATATATTATATCCGGTAGAACTACAAGTGACAAGTAGGATTAATGAAGATAGAGGTGTCTGTATACAGTGTCCTATTAAGAAAGGACGGGCTAACAATGTCTCCATACAGTGTCTAATCATGAAAGGATGGGCTACTGCCCACTCACCACACTGGAATGAAGGATGATGCAAGCTCTCACTCAGGAACCTGGCTCAGGGTATGGCGTCTAGCCTCTACCGCACCGCACTACGGTTCACCCAATTCTGAGGCCAATGCAGGATAGATGGAACAGATCAGCCTCCAGGCTGCTGCCAGACAGGAACATGATGCTGTCCACAGGTGTCCTTCTGTATCTCCGCTGGATGATTCCGTTTGTGTAGACCACAATTTGACCTTAACACACACAGTCACAGAATCACTCCTCACAGATCGAGGCTGGGGTCCCAAGAGAGTGAGCTAGGTCTCGACCAGCCCTTTTATATGCTCTCCCAGCAGTCTGTTCTTCTTTGGCAGCCATCTGGTAGTTGTAGTTCCTTGCCATCCAGCTAGAGGGCAATTCAGACAGTCTAAACTGCATGTCCCAAGATGCCTTGCTCTGCTTAGTCTCTGTATTCCAGATAGAATAGCTTAGAGCCTAAGCTCAACACTAGAGGGAAATGTTTTCCAAACAGTAAGATTATATAATGTCTCCTGATTGCAGATACAGATATGCAGCTCCTGCCTACAAGTGCATAAACAAAATCATATGTGATTGTGACATAAATACATCAAAGAACATACTCAATGTGTTTTGTAAAGCAACGTTTACTTCATCAGGAGACAGGCATTTTATATTGTATATTTGTAGAAAACCAAGCCATTAATACACCCAGTTCCAAAGGAAAAAATTTATACATACACCATGAGAAGGGTAAAGCAAAAACGTTGTCAAACACAAGGCATAACTTACCCACCAAATAAGTACAAACATGTATTATTGTTCTCTGGCAACAACAGGAAGATACATTGGAATACTTTGAAGGCAGTGTCTTGTCTTGGAGCTGGGAGGAAGGCAGAGCACCAGTGAGCAGGCAGTACAACAGACACAAACAGCCAGGACATAAAAGAAAATTAAAATGCTAGGGATAGCTATGATCAGAACTATAAGAAAAACAACTGATAATAATCTGACAAAGCGTGGCTTGCCTATGTTCCTGTTAACGCTGGTGCCATGACCGCCGTCCCAGGTTTCCTGTTTCAGGGTGGCCCCTTTCTCTTGCAGTGTCCTATTGAGCCACCCTGCCAATCAGGGACTAGAATTGTGTCTCTCTACACTGTGTGCATCAATAGAAACACATAGACAGATAGGATTGCAAGGCACTCCCCTCCTCTTCCCTCTTACCCTCCCTCTCCAAGCGAACAGACTAGAGACTGCAGTGCAGGGCCTTTACCACTAGGCAGAGTAGACGGCCGCCTAGGGCGCACTGCCGCCCAGGGCGCCAAGCCCCTGTCCATATACTACCCCAGCCTGTCCATATACTACCCCAGCCTGTTCATATACTAATCCAGCCTGTCCATATACTACCCTAGCCTGTCCATATGAATGTGGACCATGGCTGGCATGTGGAAGCGAGCCGGTGTTGCCATTATTTGTTTTTAGGCCGGGTCCAGAGGCACAGGTGCGGGCCTGTGGACCACGGCTAAAGAAATAGGTAGAGAGGTGCTGCAAAAATCTCCATCTCCGCCTCCATCATATACATGGACAGGGCAAAGGGGGTGGAGTTAGGGGCAGAGCCAAAGGGGGCGGCAAAGTGAGGTTTCGTCTAGGGTGTCAAAGATCCTTGCACCAGCCCTGCTGCCCTGTCCACTGTTAACTCTTTCCTGTAAAGACTGGAAGTTCAGGCAAGCAGAGCTGTGAGAGCTGCAGCCAGCAGCATTGAAAATTGTAAAATTGTAAACTTGCCTCCTGAGCACAATGCAATGGACTCAGCATACTTGTAAAAAGCAAGGAGAGAGGCGCCTCTAAGTGCAGGATTAAAAACAACTTTATTACACACACCAAATGGCAACTCACAAAGCTGTAGTAGTGACAGGCACATCTGTATGAAAGGGGTCTCCAGGGGGTGTCATCGATGTTAATCCTGTCCTAATCTTGTTATGCATCCGATCATCTGCACTGTGCTGTAGCTCTGGCCGCTCGCTGTGAAGATGGAAATGCCGGCCAAACAGTGAGGAACACAAGAACGAGGCTTGGCATGCAAAGATGGTGCAGCTTGGACGGATGACATCACCGGAATGTGACGCGTTTCATGAGTATGCGTACTACGGTGTCCCAGTAGCCGCTCTCCTTCTTCAAGCAACAACAGTTGTCTGTTTGCTGCCATAGTGCTATGTGCTGGGTGTCCAGTGCCTGTGGTTTTAAGGAGGGGTGGGCTCCCACCAGGCTCACCTGACCTCTACTAATCCATTATAATGCATGTATTTCCACTGTGGATGCTCTCAAAATTTAGAGTAAGGACTACAGAAAATCCTGGGGTCCCTTGACGGCTCTGTAGCTTACACATTTATTTGCAAGTGTGGGCAAACTAAACCCCTGTTTTTAACGCATAGTGCTAGACAGGATAATTTGGTAGGTTGCAGGCTGGTTGTTAAATTGAGCTGGAAATTTCTTGTTTTGCATAGTTGAAGGTAAATCTAAAGGAAAATGAATAAGAAAATGATATAATGTATGGCCAGCCTAAGTAAAAAAATGTAGAAAGCATTAAATACTGCTAGAGGGTGCCTCAAGGCACGGCGCAGAGCCCAAAATTGGCATTTAAAGGCTGTGTGCACACTAAAACAAAGTGCATTTATTCTTTTTTGCCCCCTTACCCTGACATAACCAATCTGTCCTCCCACAGATTAATACTTAGCTTGATCTGATGGCTG
>BLSH010376100.1:363849-374717 GCA_018402905.1 Glandirana rugosa
AGTCGGACAGTCACGATTCTAGTATGTGGCGTGTGACGTAGTTTGACCAGACGTATCGACAGTAGGGTCTTCCTTCGGAGAAGATTTCTAGAACTGTAGCTCCCCAGTGCCGACAGCACTCATGCAGCCCCAGACCATAACACTCCCACCACCATGCTTGACTGTAGGCAAGACACACTTGTCTTTGTACTCCTCACCTGGATGCCACCACACACACTTGACACCATCTGGACCAAATATGTTTATCTTGGTCTCATCTGACCACAGGACATGGTTCCAGTAATCCATGTCCTTAGTCTGCTTGTCTTCAGCTTCTTGTGCATCATCTTTAGAAGAGGCTTCCTTCTGGGATGACAGCTATGCAGACCAGTTTGATGCAGTGTGCGGTGTATGATCTTAGCACTGACAGGCTGACCCCCCATTCCTTCAACCTCTGCAGCAATGCTGGCAGCACTCATACGTCTATTTCCTAAAGACAACCTCTGGATATGACGCTGAGCACGTGCACTCAACTTTTTTGGTTGACCATGGCGAGGCCTGTTCTGAGTGCAACCTGTCCTGTTAAACTGCTGTATGGTTTTAGCCACCATGCTGCAGCTCAGGTTCAGGGTCTTGGCAATATTCCTATAGCCTGGGCCATCTTTATGTGGAGCAACAATTCTTTTTTTCAGATCTTCAGCGAGTTCTTTGCCATAAGGTGCCATGTTGAACTTCCAGTGACCAGTATGAGAGAGTGAGAGCAATAACACCAAATTTAACACACCTGCTCCCCGTTCACACCTAAGACCTTGTAAAACGAATGAGTCCCATGACACTGGGGAGGGAAAATGGCTAATTGGGTCCAATTTGGACATTTTCACTTAGGGGTGTACTCACTTTTGTTGCCAACAATTTAGACATTAATGGCTGTTTGTTGAGTTATTTTGAGGGGACAGTAAATTTACACTGTTATACAAGCTGTACACTCACTACTTTACATTGTAGCAAAGTGTCATTTCTTCAATGTTGTCACATGAAAGGATATAATAAAATACTTACAAAAATGTGAGGGGTGTACTCACTTTTGGGAGATACTGTATCTTAACGATATTTATATAGTTGTCTGAAAATTGAAAATTTATTTTTTAATTTTTTCATGTAATTGGTATTTCCATTGCTAAGCTACCCTGTATTTCTGGGACAAGTGGCTATACAGACGCCCAGGCCCCTTGTTTCCTTAGGTGTCTAACCAATCACCCCTAGAAAACTTAAGCCAGAGTAGTGCAAGACTAATGTGCGGTGTTGGAATGATTTCTTATACCATCATGTGACTGCGGTATTTTTGGCTTCCATAGTCATTGTTGACACCTGATCTGCGCATACACATGCTGGAGGCACGACCTGCATGCCTCTGTGTAAACTGAGGACAAGGATTTTCCAACATGGTGGTAGGATAGTTGCACACTTGCACGCTGCATCATTTCTGCCATGTTGAGCCGATGCATGCGCACCAGCATCTACCTGATGTCCGCGTTCGTTGGTGACATCAGACGCCATCGGGACAGGGGAGATATATGAACTGGCGATCAGCCGCCATCCTCTGACAGAGGTTGTGAGAGAGAGAGAGTTTGCATCACTCCCCTCCCTCTCTACACACATTTTGGACTTCATTTATGACACGTGAGAATTAGATATCTTGTGTATACTCTTGTGTGACTACCTTGGTGATGAGAATGGGGACCCACTAGTCACTCTTGCGGGATGCTTTCTATCTGAGAGTGAGTGACTTGTACATAATCTCTCTCCCACTTGGCTGACACTGGAGATCCATCCCAACTTTTGTTTTATATACACACTACATAGAAAGAACATATTTGTTTTATCCTTTTAGGCTTTCTTGGGCTGATTTTGGATTGGAGGGCAAGTATATTAGGCCCCTACAGCTGAAGGGATCCTCGCTGTTTGTGTTCCATCTGGGCTATACATCTAGTACTTACTATCCATGCTCTTCCTCCCCAATTATTCTCAGCGGTAGAATATCCTTCTCAATTGGAAAAGGGAATTAAGGTAAATGCCTTATATTCAGACACTTTGACCCTTATTTGGAGAATCCAGACTTTTTTTTAGAAGCCCTTTCTAACAAACGTTTCTTATACAATTTTAGGTGATTTTTCTTGTCTTTCCCCTATGGTCACGATACGTCCCTCAAGTTTGGCATCTATTGGAACCTATTGGGATTTATGTACCTGTCTGATTTGAGTCCTATTTTTAAGCATCCGGTACGCTCATCTCAATTCAATTAATTATGGAATATCTGTATAAATGTACAAAAATTAACTACAATGAAATGTATTCAACTTAATTTTTGTAGATATTTATTTATGTTTGTTCTTTCACGTATAGCACCAATCGCATGCAGCACTCTTAAGTCTAATGAAGAAGCTCATTTGGGCAAAACATGTGGAGCAGAAGTGGCTGCACTGTTGTGTGAATTACATGTTGATGTGATACACTTTTATTATTTTTATTCTTATAAAATAGAATATTATGGAATTTTATCTATTGTGATAAGTATTAGTACTTCATTTGTGGCACCTTAGAAGTCCCATGTCTTGTCATTTCCTTTTTGTAATTAATTGGGATGCAGTGTCTATTTTGGCCCTTCACTGCCCGAAAGTTTTGACACGAAGAACAAAGTGTTTTATGGCCAATCAGCGCTCTCTCTCTCTATCCCTTTCTCTATCTCTCTCTTTTCTCCTTACCTTCTCTCTCCCTACATCTTTCTTTCCTTCTTTCTCTCTTTCTTCATCTTTCTTTCAATCTCTTCTCTTTCTCTCTCTCTCTATATCCCTCTTTCTCCCTTTATTTATTTCTTTCTCTCTCCCTCCACCCCTCTTTCTTTCTTTCCTTTTTTCTTTCTTTATTTCTCTCTCCTTCCATCTTTCTTTCTTTCTCATTCTTTCTTTCTCTCTCCATCCCTCTTTCTTCCTTTTTCTTTCTTTCTCTTTCCCTCCATCCCTTCTTTCTTTCTTTCCTTCCCTTTTCTTTTCCTTCTCTCTCGTTCTTTCTTTCTCTCTTCCTCCCTCCCTCTTTCTTTCTCTCTTCCTCCCTCCCTCTTTCTTTCTTTCTCCCTCCATTCCTCATTCTTTCTTTTTTTCTTTCTTTCTTTCTCCATCCCTCTTTCTTTCTTTCCCTCTCCCTCCCTCTTTCTTTCTTTCTCCCTCCACCCCTCTTTCTCTCTACCGCCATCCCTCCTTCTCTTTTTTCTTTCCTTATATATTACCACATTCTCAACTATGTAAGTCATCTCAGACTCTATTCACCACACCCCTTTAAGCCACACCCAATATTTCACATTTTTTTGCTCCGACTAGATAGTGCCTACCAATTAATGCCCTGCCCCTAATTAAAATAATACTGCGCCTACAGAAGAAAAGTGTCCCTAAAATTTCTTTAAGAATGTTGACAACTATGCACACTGTGCAAAACACCTTGCCCCCTGTTGATGAGGACAAGGGCCTCTTTCCCACAACTCTGGCCTGGTGGTTATTGGGGTCTGTGGGCAGGGGATATATTAGAATCTGGAAGTCCCATTTACTAATAAGGGGGCCCCCAGATAACGCTTTCCCTATGTGAATCAGTAATATCCCTGCTCAGTCACACAAAAAAAAGTTTAAAGAAAGACAAAGATAGTTTTTGACAAGTGCTTTCATAAATGCAGTGCAGTAGAAAAAAAACCTCAAGGGTGGGACTTTATTGGTACTATACAATTCAATGACAGTGTAATATATAAAGATTGTAGTTTATTGATACATATTAAAAAGTGTAATAGAGCTGTATAGTAAAATGTATGTATGTAAATAACATGCCAGAGACAGAAATACAGTACAGTACAGGCACTAACGCGTTTCGTGATTCTCCTTCATCAGAGGTAGCCTGGGATGCACAAAACAGGCCTTAATTATCAGACCCTACATATATGAGTTTCTACACCATCCTTAGGAGCTGATTCTTGCTTTTTGGCTGCACTCAAACTCTTGCAGGCTCTTTGCACCTCTGGGACACACCAGATTCGTTGCTGGTGAAGTTTTCCCCGATCTAAGTACCTTTATTTCTTCAACAACATGCCCTTGATATGATTCGATTGCTATTTGGAAGATGACCTGTTTTGGTCACCCCAGACTTCCTCTGATGAAGGAGAATCCTGAAACACGTCAGAAGCCTGTACTGTTCTGTATTTCTGTCTCTGGCATGTTATTTACATACTTTTATTTTACTGTGCTGCTCTATTACACTTTTTAATATGTATCAATAAACTACAATTTTTATATATTACACTGTGATTGAATTGTATAGTGCCGATAATGTCCCAACCTTGAGGGTTTTTTCCTACTATACTTATATCAGGGATGATGGCACTCCCTTTCAGATAGCACACCTTTCTATTTTGTTCATAAATATAGTGCTACCTCTGTGAGAGGGTAGAATGGGTCCTTTGTTATTTGCCTCAACCATCTTAAACTACAGCTCCCAAGATTCTCAGTGCTCTACATAGAAGTTTATGGGCTTGCTTGGCTTTAGCTCTCTCCCTGCTGGCCAGAGGAGAATGGTGCAGCATACCATTAATATCTTATTACATGGAGAGAAGAAAATAAATTCAATGTTTACTTCTCCATATTGCTGTAGCCCAGCACCCACGATGTACATCCATGGTCAATCACCTCATCCAGTGATGTGGATCCACGTCAACCAATTGTTGATGCATCTGCTTCTTAATCTCAGGCTGGAAGGCCTCTCAACATACCAATTTAAACCTACGACATGTGTTTCGATGGTCACAAAACAAACTATAGCAAAAGCTTGGTTATCCAACTGCCTCTCAAAAAACTTTGACATTTACTGGACATTTACTAATGAAAAGTTAACATCGAAACGTATGGACACTATTTCTAAATTCAAAATGGCTTGGGGCCTGTGGGCCACCCACTTCCTGTCAACAGGTTTTAACCATTGCCTAAAAGACCTGTGATTCTGGTGCATAGCCAAATAGCATGGCCTATGACAACAAGGTTCCAAAGCACGCATCTCCTCCATACCCTTTCACTTGGTTTCCCCTCTTAACCTTATTTATCTACAGGTGAGATCATTAGGTTCTTCTTACATCTAGTTCAACAATCAAGAGCATTGGGATGATTTACTAAAGGCAAATAGGTGGTTCACTTTGCTCTGCTGACTGCCATCATCCAATCATGTGCAAGCAAAAATGTGTTTTATTTTTTTTTTTAATTTTCCTTATACATGATTGCAAAGTGACACTTCACCACATTCACTAAGCTCTGGGGAAAATGTCCTTGCAAAGTGAGCAGCCTATTTGCCTTTAATAAATCAACCCCTATGTGTCATTCATTGTTGCACTCTCACTCTGCATTGCTAATGCCTTTACAATGCTTTACGTAATGTCATATCCCTGTGTGATATAGAACCAGTGTCATTTATGTTCTCTTTCTTGTAACCTTTCATTTTTAATTAAAAATAAATTGAACATGAAAATAACTGATACATTCAGTATTTATTTCCTAGAGAAGATGACAACATTAATGTGACTGACAGTTGAATACTCTTTGCAGTCTCTAGTGGCATGGCACATCCACAATGTTTCAGATAGCCATAAGCCATGTGATTCAGGTTGCCTAGGCTTTAGCTCTAACCCTGGAGCTTAGAATGGGATATATTGATTGATGTCATTTTCTTCAACGTGTCCACTTTAATTCATGCAGACATATTGGTCAGAGGTACTTTTTATTTATTGAAAATAAAAGTGGGATTTGGTCATATGTGCTGTATTGATTTATGCCACTCTCTGTGATGTATCCACTTTAATTCATTCAGCATATTGGTCGTTCTACCTCCGGGACATTGAAAACCTGGAATTTTTTCTTAGTATTCTAGGCTGGAGGTCTACTTTTTTTTTTAATCATTTTTGATGTGAGAATGACATTGACACTGAGTATGGCTGCAAAATTTGGCCAATGGAATGATACAAGAATAATAGTATTCATTACAGTATTATAAATAATGGCAAAAAGTGAGGTATCCCCAGATCCCCCCTGAGGGGAGGTATGGAGAAAAAGGCCAAAAAGAAAACATATATAATCATATAGCATTACAAAAGTGAGTAAAATCAACAATATTTATTATACATCATTAAAAGCACAGGTATTCATATCTAAAAACGTATAATAAACACTTGTGTTTACCACTTTAACACTAGTAAATGATACAAACAGTACATTAAGCTACCAAAAAATGAAAAAAAAACACACCAAAAATGTACATGTATATAATACACAACAAATATATATAATCAACCTCGAAACGGGCACCCACACAGGGAAAAAAAAAATAATAATAAAGGGGAAATAGTACTAAATAATAAAATAAATAACCCAGCTCAAGAAGGAAATTTCACTGAACCAGACAGAGGGGACAGTGGTGAAAAGAGCACGCCACCCAAGGGGGTACTCAGAGGTGCTTTTTTCACCCCTGTCCCCCAAGTCTGTTTGGTTCACTGTGATTTCCTTCTCTGATCTGATTTTAATACCTAGAATGTCTATCAGGCCAAAAAGTGCCCATTCAGAGCCTAAGGACAAATAATTTACTAGGTGTGTGGTTTGAAGTCTACCTTAATTTGTTTGCTCAAGTTATCCAATCGACCACATACAGGTGCATCTCATAAAACTAGAATATAATCAAAAAGTTCATTTATTTTATTAATATTTTATATAGATGCGTTACACACAGAGTGATATAGTTCAAGCATTTCTTTCTTTCAATTTTTATGATTATGGCTTACAGCTAGTAAAAACCCACAATTCAGTATCTCAGAAAAGTTGAATATTACATAAGACCAATAAAGAAAAGGATTGTTAATACAGAAATGTTGGCTTAGTGAAAAGTATGTCCATGTACAGTATAGGATGCACTCAATACTTGGTTGGGGCTCCTTTTGCATAAATTACTGCATTGATGTGGCGTGGCATGGAGGCATTGCCACAGGCTTCTGGCCTCTATGGCATGCTGCATTGATGCAGTAATTCATTCAAAAGGAGCCCCGACCAAGTATTTAGTGCATACTATACTGTACATGGACATACTTTTCAGTAAGCCAACATTTCTGTATTAAAAATCATTTTTTTTATTGGTCTTATGTAATATTCTAATTTTCCGAGATACTGAATTTTGGGTTTTCACTAGCTGTAAGCCATAATCTCCAAAATTAAAAGAAAGAAATGCTTGAAATACATCACTCTGTGTGTAACACATCTATATAAAATATATGAGTTTCACTTTTTGAATTAAATTACTGAAATAAATCAACTTTTTGATGATATTCTAATTTTATGAGCTGCACCGGTATGTATTTATTGTTTTATTAATTCTTTATTGATCAATTTCACTGATACAAATAAAATAGGCAGTAACAGGATTGTGGGAAAATACACCACTCATTTTTAACCAAATTGATATAAAATTATCTACATTAAAACAAAGGAACTTCCAGTTCCAGCATGGGGAGCAAGCCAGGGGGAGACCTCAATTTGCTACAATCGACTTAAGTAGGATTATACATAACCTTGAGCAATTCAGGTAAGAGAATATCCAAATATAGAGTTGGATCTCTTTTTGCCGTCTTGCCAGCTCTCTCCACGCAGAATGCTTTTCCAGTGAGAGTCCCCTGAGACAACTAATGTTTCTGTTCGGAACGTGTTTGTATAACACAACATTTTACAGAGCTCAGCTGGAGACAAACAGGTTAAATCATCTGAAAGTGTAAATACCCGAGTCATTTTCACACAGATTGAACAATATGTATACATGAATGCTTTTGTGTCAATGTGCCTCAAATCTGTATTTAAAGTTTGACTGTGATTTCAAAGTAGACAATGCACTGAAAGAGGAAGAGGATGCTTAGGGAAGCCCCCCTGCATATTTTAATAATAAAAAGTGTAGCGAAATTAAGGTCCATCTTTAGGCTGGTCATAGGTCACAGGTTGAAGGAATGAAAATTGCTTGATTCCTTCATCAAACACACTCAGTGTTGATGGGGGAATCACTCCCGCTGTGCTATTGTATTCTGGATTGCACTAAGGCCCCTTTCACACGAGCGGCTGTTCTGCTGTTGCTAAATAGAAGCCAAATACCAGACTCCAAAGCATAAAGATTACTTGCATTTGTACATTCCGATTAGCCACGGTTACATGCAGCTACGTTTGGCTGCAGTGGAAACATTCTTAACATTCTTGACATTTCTGAAGCGCTTCCTATTGATTTTCTATGTTTGTTGCCATTGCTATCCGTCAGTGACACAGTGCACTGCTTTTACCTGCAGATAGCTGCAGATATGTGCAGATAGCTGCATAACATCGTTCCTGGACGCATTCAAATCCAGTTTTTCTAATCATTCAAAATCGTCTGTAACGAAACCGTTGCTAAATGCAGAGTGTGAATGGGGCCATAGGAAAGCATTGTCACAGTATAGCTGCGGTAGATAACTTCATCTATCCGCAGCTAAAAGCTGGATTCTATCCGTCTGTGTGAAAGGGGCCTTAAGTCCTGGTCCGGAGAAGGATCTTGTGATCTCCCTCACTGAGGATCTACCTGTGGATGCTCGGTAGCAGGCAGCTCCTGGGACACTGTGAGTAAAGACCTTGCTGAGAACAATTAATTGTGCAAGTGTCACTAAGGGAACTAAGTGCCAGACGTGGCTATATGGACTGCTGCTGTAAGGTTCTAGATCTTAGCATGAGAGTTTAAATGTCTAGCGGCGATGTCACTCATCCTACCAGTGGGGTGGCGTTACCAAGATACTTGGATCCTGGATCAGAGACATTTAGGGGTTGATTTACTAAAGCTGGGGAGTGCAAAAACCGGTGCAGCTGTGCATGCTAGCCAATCAGCTTCTAACCTCAGCTTGCCCAATCAAGCTTTGACAATAAAACCTTGAAGCTGATTGGTTTCTATGTGGAGCTGCACCAATTTTTGCACTTTCAAGCTTTAGTAAATCAACCCCTTAAACTCTCGCCATACATTTAAATTCTCATGCTTCATTTTTTAGCCTTGATGTAAGTGTGACCTTTAACAGCATTTTAATAAATTTAATTTGCGGTTTTACACTATGAGGCTTTTTTTTCCCCCTTATCCATCTTTATTTCCAAACATTTGGAGTTTGATTTATACCTTGAGCGGATGCAAAGGTTCCAAGCACACCTGAGATCAGGGGCGGATCCAGAGCCTAGTCTCGGAAGGGGCACTACCTGAAAATAGGGTGTTGCTTACAAAATTGACGTCCTTTTTTCCCCACAAATAGAGCTTACTTTTGGTGGTATTTGATCCCTCTGCGTCATTTATGATCACCGCTATAAACAAACAAAAGAGCGACAATTTTGAAAGATAAACAATATTTATTACTTTCTGCTATAATACATATCCAAAAAAATATGTAAAAAAACAAATTTATTCACCAGTTTAAGCCAAAATGTATTCTTCTACATATTTTTGGTAAATTAAATCACTATGGGCGTACATTGATTGGTTTGCGCAAAAGTTAGCGTGTCTACAAACTATGAGAATTGATTTTTATTATAATTTTTTTTTTTACTGGCAATGGCAGTGATCTGCGATTTTTATCAGGACTGCGATATTACGAGGGACAAATCGTACACTTTTGAGGGACCAATGACATTTATACAGAGATCAGAGCTATAAATAGCCACTGATTACTATATAAATGTCATTGACAGGGAAGGGGTTAACACTAAGGGGGGTGATCAAGGGGTTAAGTGTGTTCCCTCAGCGTGTTCTAACAGTGTGGGGGCTGGGCGGGACATGACAGATCTAATTCATCCTGATTACTGGGATCAGTAATTACTGTCATGTCCCCTGGCAGAATGGGGAACCGCTGTGTTTACATTGGTGGTTCCCCATTCTAGCTCTGTATTAGGCGATCGCAGGTCATCGGCAGACATAGAGTCCGCCCGACCTGCGGCCACCTTGTCGCCGTATGTCCACGTGATACGGTCGGCAAGTGGTTAAAGTGACGCAGTGGCAGTGCCGAATCACAAAAAATGGCCTGGTCATCATTATGAAGGGGGGATGAACCTTCCAGGTCTGAAGTGGTTAAGAATGAACGAGACAAAATGTCAATGCAAAAGGGCAGCATTTTTTTTTTTATTGCATAAATAATGGCATACAAGTACAACAACTGGTATTCTGTGATTATATTTTATGATGGATTTTTGTACTCACGGTTATTCGTTTATTAGGTGCTCTGGTGGGGGAGGGGCTCCCATGAAGGAGCAATAGAGATTCGGAATCGGGATTGCAATAGCGGGATCCGTTTTGGGATTGCACTGCAGACAGCACAGCAATTACAGTGGCACACAGTGTCACAGCTACTGCTTCTTCTTCCTGTCTTCTACATGGAGCCTGCAGAAGATGGAGAGAGGAGGTGGGTGGAGCCTCACACGGCGCAAAGGAGGAAGTAGGCTCTGCTCTGAATTCAGGGGCTTCGCTCTCCTCCTCCTCAGGCTCAGCAGTGGCTCAGATATAACTGACATCACTGGTTGTTAGACGCCAGTCGGCACAGGTGCTAGCAACCAGTGCACTGCAGAATAGAACAGTAGAGGCCAGGCCAGTGGCACGGCTCCACCCACCTCCTCCCTCCATCTTCTCTAGCGCTGCGGGGCGTGAAGACAGGCAGCAGAGCCTCTCTCTCAGCACGGCCGCCGCTGCAGCAGCGCTGCCAGCCTGATAGTAAATAATACTGCTACTGCTAGTTTCGGGGGGGGGGGGCAATTGCCCCATTGCCCCCCCCTGGATCTGCCTCTGGT
>BLSH010376100.1:374727-393652 GCA_018402905.1 Glandirana rugosa
TAGTGAAACTTTATATGTTTTTTAATTACCTACCAAGTTAATTCTCCACACACACAATGAACATCAGGTGTTGGATTTGCAGGTACGATTGTTCGAATTAATTTTCTATTTTCATAGGAACATTCGACAGAATTTACGACAACTACTTTCTACAATGTTTCATAGTGAAGTTCTTCAGAAGATATAACGACCGTTGTTACAAGGAAGAACATTTAAACCGAGGAATGGTTTTCACTACCTAGGGATAGTGTCTCCAGTATGAACGGTATATCTACATTAGACACCTACTCTAAGAGGACCGAGACACTGTGAGGAGGTTCGACTAGTGAGGGTGTGTCTAAGTCGGACGAATACGACGTGACTAGTAGTCATACCTATAGAGTCCGTCTCCGCCTCTGCTAGTTTCGGGGGGGGGGGGGCAATTTCCCCGTTGCCCCTCCCTGGATCCGCCTCTGCCTGAGATATCCATACTGATGATCAGTGCAGCATAAGCAGGCTGAATCTGTGTGGGAGTGATCAGCTTGGAGGAGTGTCACAGAGCCAGGAGAATCTCATCCACAGATTACATCTATATGGCAAGTATGACCTCTGTGATAGGGATCCATCACTTTTGGTAAGGAGCCAAATTTACAAGAAGGAACATTGTTGCCAGCAATATAGAAGACTTCTTGAAGTGATACTTTGTAACATCTTTCATCAACAGCATTTAAGACAGCTTACAAGGATACTTTTATCTTTTAATTAAGCTTGTTAGCATGGACGTTTAGGTTGTGGACTACAAGTAACACACACACCTCTTAATTGAACCATCCATTAATTTTTTGTATATTTCAAAGTGATATTACTGCTTTATTTTTTATCACCATCATACAATATAGTTCACAAAGACACCTTTGACACCTAATATAATTGGTTAGCTTGGATTTTCATGTGGTGGACTACAAGTAACACACATACCAGCAAATTAAATAATAATTTTTTATTATTAATTTTTATTGATGTAGAGATAATCCTTTGAGATTAAGGCTACTTTCACACTGAAAGCTTAGCCGCGGTAAAACCTTGCTAGTTTTAGCGGAGTTTTACCAGCGATATGGCTCCGCTATGCAGACGGGAGCTTGTCGCTTTTACCCCCCCCCCCACAAGGGGTTAAAACAGGGTTAAATGTGCCGGTGCTCCGCGCTACCGAGGCGGTGTGCAGCCGCTTTGGGAGCGCTTGCCATTCATTTCAATGGCAGGGGCGGTAGAGGAGCGGTATATACACCGCTCCCCTCACCGCCCCAAAGATGCTGCTTGCAGGACTTTTTGTAATGCACCGCCCCACTGTGAAAGCACTCAGGGCTTTCACATTGGGGGGGATTGGGGGGGATTTTTGAGGCGCTTTACAGATGCTATTTTTAGCTAAATAGCGCCTGTAAAGCGTCTCAGTGTAAAAGGAACCTAAGAGTCACTGTGGATATCACAATATTGCACTAGTTACTTTAGTATTATTAATTGTTGCATTAATTTCACAGTAATAGAGCACCATTTTTAATTGTTTTCCCCTTTAAATCGTATCCTGGTTTTTGAGTAGCAGCTGTTCCATCAATTTAAACCAGTGCAGGATTTTTGGTATGTTATAGCACTTAAAAGACATCCCCTAGACCAGTGGTCTCCAAACTGTGGCCTGGGGGCCAGATGCGCCTCCTTGCTTGCTTTTATTCGGCCCTTGGGGCCCTATTTCATTCACTGACACCAACAATGGGGCACAGTTCCTCCCAATGACACCAACAATGAGGCCTAATGACACCAACGATGGGGCACAATTCTTCACAGTGGCACCAATGATGGAGCACAATTCCTCACAGTGACATCAACGATGGGGCACAATTCTTCACAGTGACACCAATGATGGGGCACTATTCCTCCCAATGACACAAACAATGGGGCCTGATGACACCAATGATGGGGCACAATTCCTACCAGTGACACTAACAATGGGGCACAGGTCCCCCCAATGACTCCAACAATGGGGCCCAATGACACTAAAGATTAAAGAAAAACCCAAATACTCATCCAATAAAAAAAGAGAGAACTAAACACCACATCCCATAATATGGACAAAGAAACTATAAGGACAGCCTGAGGGATTTTTATGGGTGAGAGTTCAATCAGAATAGAGTACTGAAGTATATAAAAGTATGACATTTTATTATGACATATTAAAATATCCAGTCAAAAGCTGAAAGAGTACTTATAAAACCAAGTGGACTACTCATACATAGGAAACACCACAATGCAATACTTATACAGAAAAGAAGAGGGGCCTCTGGTATAGGGCCAACTCTCTGGTATGACTGTAGAATTCCACCAATGACACTAAAGATGGGGCACAATTCCTCTCAGCGACACTAAAGATGGGACATTGTTTCCCCCAACTGATGCTGGGATGTTTTCTATTCCCATAGGCCACAGTCCAGCACCCCTGAAGTCTGAAGGACAGTAAACGGGCCCTTTGCTTACGAAGTTTGGGGACCCCTGCCCTAGTCTGAGACTAAATTATCGGTGTGTGTGGATCTGTGCTTTGTGACTAGCAGTCTCTCTAATACTTTGGGAGAACCCATCTATTTCCTGCAAGCCCTCTGGGAGTAAGCGCTGTGAACGTCATACCTTTCAATGGCTGCCAAAACCATAGCTACAATGATACTGGGGGGTTTATTTACTAAAGGCAAATCCACTTTGCACTACAAGTGCACTTGGAAGTGCAGTCGCTGTAAATCCGAGGGGGACATGCAGGGATAATAAAAAACAGCATTTTTGCTTGTACATGATTGGATGATAAAATCAGCAGAGCTTCCCCTGATTCCAGATCTTCCCCTTGTAGTGATGTAGTGATGGTAGTAATGGATGTTATTATTAAGTATATAAGTATATTAAGTTATTATTATAAAGGTTAATTTTCCACAGCACTCGGTCAGTTCTTCCAGAGAGTTACATTTATTGACTTCAGACAGACAGAACAAAGTTCATAATACATGCACCAGATGATCAAAATCCAACATGGTAAATATTACATATTCAGAGTCCCATTCCAACCGTGCCCTCATTTTCATGGAGAGAGAAAGTGGACTCACAGGCCGACACTGCTAGCTTGAATGTCCACTTTTAAGTGTCAGTCTCACACTGGGTGGGGGGGAGGTTTCTCCTCACCTCACATTAGTGTTTACCAGATAAACAATGAACCCCCTCAAGGCTAATTAGCATCAATAAATACTTTTTGTACTACTCCTTTGAAGTATGACCACCAAATCTATACATATCACCCCTCAGATTTACAGCGACTGCACTTCCAAGTGCACTTTCAAGTGCGCTTGCAGTGCACTTGTGGTGCAGAGTTGATTTGCCTTTAGTAAATCAACGCCAGTGTGTCTTGGTCTGCCCCCCTGCACCATGGAAAGCAATAATGCGGTGCAACAAATAAGGGCACCATGCAGCCATGCTGACATGGCATTGCCAAGGCTACACTGCCCCCTGACCCTTCCACTTCCTTATACTGACGCAGCCCACCCCAGCACCTCCCCATATTCAACTCTGTTTGCACTGCAGGGCAGCAAAAATTATCTCCCTTCATGTTTGACAAGGCAGCACCTCCCACAACTATTTAACTGAATGGGGCTGTGCTGAGACCACACAACATGCAGTTGCCACACATTGTTGCGGGTTTTTAAGAGGTTGAAACAGGCGCTGTGTGCGGTGAAATCAGAGTAAGCATTTTCAGTAGAGAGGAGCCTGTACAACTGTGCAAGCCTGCAGGAAAGGAGTTCTTCTTAACCACTTCAGCTCCGGAAGATTTACCCCCTTCATGACCAGGCCATTTTTTACGATACAGCACTGCATTACTTTTAGTGACAATTTTGTGGTCCTGCAACACTGTACCCAAATAAAATTGATGTCCTTTTTTCCCACAAATAGAGCTTTCTGTTGGCATTTGATCACCTCTGCAATTTTTATTTTTTGTGCCATAAACAAAAAAAGACTGACTTATATTAGTCCAGGCGTGTGACCCCATTGGTCAGTCTAGATTGGTAAACACGCCTCACGTCCTGGGAGTATTCCAGTCAGGCTTCATAAGGTATGTAAACGGCTTACACCTATAGCCCTATAGCAAGGGCAGTTTTGTGGTAAAGGTGAACCATCCCTTTAATGATCTACAGGTGCCGGTGGACATTAGCTCCCGCTTATCTGTGTTCCTAGCCAGTGTTTTAGTGTACTGTGGGAGGTGCTTTTACCAGGGGAGACATGGATTCTTGTCCCTGCTTTGCAGGAACACAGGATCCATGTCTCCCCTTCTGACAGAACGGCGATCTGCCTTGTTTACGATCTGCCTAATGATCGGCGGGTGCCAGCGGACATCGAGTCTGCGGTACCTGCAGAGCAGCTCCCGCTGTGTATAATCACAGCAGGAGCGGGTCGCCGGCGGCGCGAGTGCGCGACCCAGACCCCAAAGTGTCGAATCACATATTAGGTACGTGATCCGGTGCAGCAGTGCCACCTTGACGCCATATATGTAAGTTATACGGTCGGCAAGTGGTTAAACATCCATTCTAGGTGAGATATCCTCTGTACTAATTTGCATGGATACCCCCCGCTGTGTAAAACATTGTAATGCACGCAGCGTTGTTTTTGAAAGACTGAGAACAGCAGTCACTTTGCATGCAATGTATATCACAGACACAGTGATAAATATATGATGCTATTTGTCGCAGTTCCAATATTCTGATGTTAGTAAATGTATTCAAATGCACAAAGCAAACACAAGAATCCATAAAACAACTCAACGCCCATCAAAACAAATACCAATCAAAGGAACCATAGGAGGGTTTTTCAGATTATCTCACTCCTGTCTCCTTAGTAAATTGGATACATTTATTATATAATCAATATTTATTTGAGGATATAAAGGCACAGCGAGAACAAAATCACCACTGAGCGAAAGCTGTGCTGGGAGCCGCACTGCACATCGTTGGCTGGGCTGGAGGAGGACAAGGTACAGGAAAAGGGGGGAGAGAAATACCATAGTGTAGTAGGTGATAAAAGCATGGAATTTATTAACTTACATATACTTACATATACGACGGCAAGGCGTCTCTCCTGCACAAGATCACGTACCTAATACCTGATCCTGCACTTCCGGGTCTGGGGCACACATGTGTACCGCCGTTGACCCTCTCCTGCTGTGATGATACACAGTGGGAGCTGATCTGCGGGTACCACAGACTCGATGTCTACCGGCACCCGCCAATCATTAGGCAGAGAGCCAAAACGGCGATGTAAACAAGGCAGATTGCCGTTCTCTCAGTAGGGAAGGCATGGATCCTGCGTTCCTGCAAAGCATGGACATAGATCAATAGACATGTGCGGTTCGTTGAGTTCCCAATTAATATTCAGACACATTTTTTTCCTATTCTGTGTGTGTTATTAGAGTACCATTTTGAAATAATGCTGTTTTTGTTAAGCCAAAGGTGATTTAAAGAAGTATAGTCAAAGCTTGTTTGGCTGTACTTCTCCTATGGGTCACAGGAATGCAGTTTGCTTCGCATTCCTGTGACCCATTTTCAGCAGACAGCGGGCTGAAGTCCGCTCTCTGCTGACGTCACAGAAGTTGGTCCAGGCACCGCGTCATCACGAGAATGGAGTCTGGATCCGCCAGGTACCTGGACTGACACCCGGCTCAGCCTCTCAGCGAGCCGCTGAGAGCCAGAGCCAGCCGCCCCCGCCCCCCTCCACAGCCCAGCACTCCAGTGAGCAAGGAGGGGGCAGAGTGGGGAGCTGTAACTGACAGTCAGCAGCTCTCTGCTTGGAGGACTATCAGAACCGAGTGATCGTTGGCGTTCGATCGCTCGTTTCTCAGTGCAGAGGTGACGGTAGACAGATGCAGCACTGGACCGATGCTGCATCCACCTAGGTAAGTATTAATCTGAAAAAAAGGCCAAACCCCATATTTCTCTTTTAACCACTTGCCGACCAGCCGCCATCATTATACGGCAGGCCGGCACGTTCCTGTGAATCACCATAGCTGTACGTCGGCCCTTTAAACAGCTATAGCAAGCATGCGCGTGGCCGGGGTTCGCGATGTCCGCCGGCCACCTGCGATCACGGGAAAGAGAGGCAGAATGGGGATCTGTCAATGTAAACTGACAGATCCCCATTCTGTCAGGGAAGTAGAAAGAGATCTGCTGTTCCTAGTGATCAGGAACAGTGATCTCTCTCTATTCTCAGTCAGTACACTCCCCCTACAGTTAAAAGCACTTCCCTAGGGAACACATTTAACCCCTTGATCACCCCCTAGTGTTAACCCCTTCCTTGCCAATGACATTTATACATTGATCACTGCATTTTTATGGCACTGATCGCTGTATACATGTCAATGGTCCCAAAAAAGTGTCAAAGGTGTCCGATCTGTCCGCCACAATGTTGCAGTCCCACTAAAAATCACAGATCACTGCCATTACTAGTAAAAAAAAAAATAATAATAAAAATGCCATAAATCTATCCCCTACTTTGTAGACACTATAACTTTTGCGCAAACCAATCAATATACGCCTATTGCAATTTTTTTAACCAAAAATATGAAGAAGAATACATATTGGCCTAAACTGATGAAGAAATTTGTTTTTTTGGGGTTTTTTTTGGATATTATAGCAAAAAGTAAAAAATATTTTTTTTTTTCAAAATTGTCGCTCTTTTTTTGTTTAAAGCGCAAAAAAAAAAAATGCGCAGAGGTGATGAAATACCACCAAAAGAAAGCTCTATTTGTGGGGAAAAAAGGACGTCAATTTTGTTTGGGTGCAACGTCGCACGACTGTGCAATTGTCAGTTAAAGCGACGCAGTGCAGAATCGCAAAAAATGGCCTGGTTGTTAAGCGGGAAAATCTTCCGAACCTTAACCACTTCAATACCGGGCACTTAGATCACTTCCCTACCAGACCAATTTTCAGCTTTCAGAGCTGTTGCCCTTTGAATGAAAATTGCTCGGCCATGCGACGTTGTACTAAAACAACATTTTTATAATTTTGCTCCCACAAATAGAGCTTTCTTTTGGTGGTATTTCATCACCCCTGCAGTTTTTATTTTTTGCGCTACAGATAAAAACAGACCAAAAATTAAAAAAAAAAAAGTTTTTTTCTCTGTTTCTGTCACAAAACTTTGTAAATAAGTACATTTTCTCCATTGCTGATGGGCACTGATTAGGCTACACTGACAGGCATTGATGAGGCAGTGCTGATCGGCACTGATGAGGCGGCACTGATGAGGTGGTACTGATGATAAGGCACTTATATGCAGAAATGATGGGCACTGATAGAAGGCACTGGTAAGCAGCACTGACGGGCACTGATATGTGGCACTGATAAGCAGCACTGATGGGCACTGATAGGTAGCATGATTTGCAGCAACTGACGGGCACTGATAAGCGGCACTGATGGGCACTCATAGGCAGCACTGATGGGCACTGATAGGTGGTACTGGGCACTGATAGGTGTCACTGGTCGGCACTAATAGGTGGCACTGGTGGGCACTGATAGGAGGCAGTGGTGCACACTGGTGGGCGGCAATGACAGATGCACTAAAGGGTTCCCATTCCCTGGTGGTCTAGGGTGGCATCTGAAGTTGGCAGTGAGTCCCATCCATGTTGGGCACTGTGCCCCTTACCTGGTGGTCTAGGGTGGGCTCCCTGATGGTCAGGATGGGCTTCCCTGGTCGGCTCCTGGTGGTCCTGGGTGGGCTCTCCCTGGTGGTCCCTGGGTGGTATCCCTGGTGGTCTAGGGTGGCGATCCTAGGGGGGACGCACCGATAAACCATCAGCACAGACCCCCCCCGTCAGGAGAGCAGCCGATCGGCTCTCCTGTACTCGTGTCTGCCTCTTCCTGTTTACACTCTGACCAGTCGTGATTGGTCACAACTGATCACATGGTAAAGAGCTTCCGATGGAAGCTCCTTACCGAGATCAGTAATGCGAGGGGTCAGATTGACACACCACACCACCAATCGCCGCAATGTGCTCATGTGACGCCCTGTCAGGATGACTGAACCACTTCCCGGCTGTCATTCTGCATATGGCGGTAGGGAAGGGGTTAAGTGATTAAAGAGTCATTCATTTGATGAAGATTTTTCTTTTGTATGTTCACTTTGCCGCATTTGAATTGGAAAAAAATATACATTTTTCAATTTGACTGATTTAAAATTTATTGATTCAAACATTTTGAATCCAAAAAATGTGTACACTCCAAGAAAATTCGAAAGAAGACATAAAACGAATTGTGAATACAAATTGAACGAATCAACCGAATCTAATGAAACAAAATAACTAGATTAACAAATCTAAATCAAACAAAATGAAACTATTTTTTTTGGACCAATGCCTTCCCCTTGCACACAGTTAACCCTTTGATTGCCCCTGATGTTAAACCCATCCCAGCCAGTGTCATTAGTACAGTGACAGTTCATATTTTTTAGCAGTGGTCGCTGTATTAATGTCACTGGTCCTCAAAAAGTGTCAAAAGTGTCGCAATATCGCAGTCCCGCTATAAGTTACTGAACGCCACCCATTACTAGTAAAAAAAATAAAATAAAAATCCATAAATACAGTATATCCATAGTTTTGCAAACCAATCAATAAACGCTTATTGGGATTTTTTTTTTGCTAAAATCATGTAGCAGAATACATATTGGCCTACATTTGATCAAGAAATTTGTTTTTTTTACATTTTGTATTGTATATGTTTTATAGCAGAAAGTAAAAAAAAAATATTTTTTTTTTTCAAAATTGTTGGCCTTTTTTTGTTTATAGCGCAAAAAATAAAAACTGCAGAGGTGATCAAATACCACCTAAAGAAAGCTCTATTGGTAAGAAAAAAAGGACATACATTTTATTTGAGCACAGTGTCGCACGACCGCACAATTGTCAGTTGAAGCAACGCAGTGCCGTATCACTAAAAATAGCCTGGTAATAGAGGGCAAGTGGCTAAATGTAAATTTTGCACTCACAAAGGTGACAGATCATAGGGAGGTGAAGAGGGCTGGGATGGAACATCCTCTCCAGCCTTGGCCACAGGAATTGGATAATGCAGACGGCATCATCCCAATTGGTAAACTCTGCTCTTAGGCCAGTGATGGCAAACCTTGGCACCAGATGTTTTAGAACTACTGTACATTTCCCATGATGCTCACCTACACTGAAGAGTGCATGTGTATCATGGGGTAGTTCCAAAACATCTGGGGTGCCAAGGTTCGCCATCACTTCCCTAGGTGTACTAGCCGATAATGCCAAGCTAAAGGGGCCTACGTCCTTTACTAATGTAGCCAATGGCCCCCTTTGGGGTGGCTAAGTGTTGTGGTCCATTTGCTCACACTCCCCTCAATAACATCCATACCGCACCCGGAGTCACAGAACAGGCTGGTACTTTGTTTTTGTTTGTTTTATTAGGGGATTGAACTTGGATGGAGATTAGGGGTGTCATGGGATGCCCATAGAATTAGTTGCAAACTTGCACAGGACCATTATATACAGCTCCATATATACATCTCCTCTTGTCCTCCAGCACTTCACTTGCTCCGGTTACACTTCTTCCTCCAGCACATTACTTGCTTCTCTAAACTCCATTTCCTCTCTCCTGCACATTACTTGTTCCAGGCCCAGAAGGAAGTTTACTAGGCCTTCTCCATTCCTCCAGCCGGACTAGCACATGGTGAGGCCTGCATTGCTGTGCGCAGGGCCTCAAAACCTCCCATTGCAGGTAGGGACAGTTGGTCCCTTAGTGTGTAGGTACACTGATGTGCTAGCCGGCCCCTTGGACTACTACTCCCAGTCCATCCTTTTGCTCCAGGCCCTGTCAGCCACTCCAGCTGCGTTGGCCTTCTCCACTACCATCATGACACCGCAGTCCCTTACTGACTTCTGCATCCTTCCAAGATTGTCTCTCACCCAAATTCACTCCGGCATGCCTCTACAGCTTCCCAGGGTGTGTGCCACTTCCCAACCAACCGATGAACATCTGACTGAGCTTCTCCAGTAGCGCTGTCTGTTTCTCTCCTGCTCCCCTATGCTGCTCCAGGGTCTCCTCCTCTCCTCCTGGCTGCACCTGAGCCCAGGCCTCAAGGTCACCCCCCAGTCTGGGGGCTCCCTCTCGGATGAGGCCTCCGCAACCTCAGCTACATTCCAGCTCTTCCACCCGCACTCCTTTCAGATTGGGCTGACCCTGAGTAATTAAGAAGGCCTGACCCCTGCCAATCCAGGTCAGGGCTCCTTAGAATACTCCAGAAGGCTACACCTCCCTCCCAGCTCTCTGTCCAGAAGCCTTCCACCAGCTTCTGGAAAGAAGTGGGAGGTCCTTGTGACCTCATCTGTGAATCACACTCAATCCTCCCTGAGCCACTGCCAGCCCAGAACAAAAACAATCAGGCCTGCACACCACTCAGGCCTGACTAAATTTTCTTTACCTACCAAAAACCTATTTACACTAGCTTCCACCTGCCGGGGGGCGCTACACTAACACATGTCAATGTTTGACATATATGTCTCTTCTGCATGAAAAATCCTGCTTGTCCACAATTTTATTTTTCATTAACCACTTGCCGACCAGCCGCCATCATTATATTGCGGCAGGTCGGCCCGTTCCTGCGAATCGCCGTAGCTGTATGTCGGTCGCGGGAATGGGCTAGCAGGGGAGCCAATCAGCGGGTGGGGCAGAATGGAGTCCGCTGGCCACCCGCGATTGTTCCCCGCAGTGACAGAATGGGGATCTGCCTGTGTAAACAAGTCAGATCTCCGTTGTGACAGCGGATATCACACAGATCCTGCCTTTCTGTTATGCAGGAAGACGGATCTGGGCATTTCCCCAGGCAGCCCATCCCCCATACAGTTAGAACACACCTACAGGGAACACATTTAACCCCTTGATCACCCCTAGTGCTAACCCCTTCCCTGCCAGTGTCATTTATACATTAATCAGTGCATTTTTATAGCACTGATCGCTGTATAGATGTCAGTGGTCCCAAAAAAGTGTCAAAAGTGCCCAATCTGTCCGCTGCAATGTCGCAGTCCCTCTAAAAATCGCAGATAACCTCCATTACTAGTAAAAAAGAAAAATATTTTTTTTTCTAAACTGTCGTTCTTTTTTTGTTTATACATTTTGACATAAATTTTGTTTGGGTACAACGCTGCGCGACCGCGCAATTGTCAAAGCGACGCAGTGCCGAATCACAAATATGGCCTGGTCATTAAAGGGGGTAAATCATTCCGGCCGTTAATTGGTTAAGGTTTCACTTTAAGTCCTCTTCCAGATTGTGTGTTGACTTGCCTGCTACAGCTATAATGGGACATGGTCAGTACTTCCAGCTTTTTAAATTAGAAACCTGTGACCCGTGTGTTATTCCTTCTAGTACAATACAGATCAACGTAAGTGTTTGGTGGTACAGCATGTGATTGAGGGCTGTGCTTGCTATCAGAGACTAGTGACTAACAGAACGTGACTGGCAATGAATTCTGGTTTCCATAGTGCCATCCTGTATGTATGGCTGGGTTGTATGGGAAAGAATAGATAACTAGTTCAAAGTCAGCAAAGTTCAGCAAGCTTACTGAATGCTCAGCTACACATGAGATTTGTAATTACCCGGCAACATAAAAGCTGAACTCCAGGATAATAATCCAAATATTATTCAATGCAAGAATATTGTGCATTCTTCTTTCACTTTATCAGTGCAGCCCCCCGAGGATCAAAACCCAAGACCACCAGGGAGCCCACCCTAGACCACCAGGGAGCCCACCTAGGACCACCATGGAGCCCACCCAGGACCACCAGGGAGCCCACCCTAGATGACCAGGTAAGGGGCACAATAACCCACATAGATGGCACTCAGTGCCCATTTCAGATGCCACCCAGGACCACCAGGGGGGTGGGGCGATCTGAGATTTTTAGCAGGACTGCGACATTGCGGCGGACATGTTGGACAATTTTTACACTTTTTTGGGACCATTGGCATTTATACAGCGATCAGTGCTATGAAAATGCACTGATTACTGTATAAATGTCACTGGCAGGGAAGGGGTTAACACTAGGGGGCGCTCTAGGGGTTAACTGTGTTCCCTGGGATGTGTTACTAACTGTATGAGGACTGGGCTGAGTGGGGGAGGAGAGTGACCGCAGGGAGCCTACGATCACAGTTCTTCTCCCCTGTCAGAACGGAGATCTGTTGTTTACATACACGGACCTCCGTTCTGTCACTGCGGGGGAGCGATCAGGGGTAGCGGGCAGACATTGAATCCGCCCCACCCCCTCCCTGGCTTCCCCGTAACACAGTGAGCACATGAGGGCGCCTCCAGCGGCGCGTGCTCATTATCCGCGATATTGAGCCAAGTCACCACCGTCAATCCACAGCGGGTGGTCAGCAACTGGTTAATGCATTCCCTACATTCCCTACACAATAGAATACCTTCCTCTAACTGTATCGCCCCCTCACCACCCTTTATAGTTAATGAAAGGAAAGTCCTGATGGCTGCACACCACTGAGATCCAAATGCCTTAATGCACATAAAATCATGAAGAGCATGAAGAGTAGACATGTGCACTGCTGAAAAATGTGTTCATTTTCATTTCATTTGTTTTTGTTTTTTTTTTTCATTTTTCGGGTCAACCGTTATGATCGCAATTCGTAAATTCAAAAATTCGTAAATTCAAAAATCCGAAAATAAGAAAGAAACTCCAATAATTCGAAAAAATTACTAAATAACTAACTAATAATAACTAACTTAAATTATAGGTATTGGAATTTCCTTTCAGGTTTGGCTGTTAGTTAACGTAGCGAATACGAATGAATCCGAAGTTACGAATTATCTGAAATAACGAATGCCGCATCTAAACAAATGGAATGGACAAAAATAAATAAATAATAATTATAAAACGTTCTTCTTCTTATTATTGTTATTTATTATTATCAATCTGTTACGTGCCATTCGTTTAGATGCGGCATTCGTTATTTCGGATAATGCGTAACATCTGATAAATTTGTATTCGTTACGTTCACTAACAGCCAAATTTGAAAGGAAATTCCAATACCTATCATTTCATAGTTAGGAATAGTTAGGTTATTATTTCATATTTTCAAATTTTCGAATTTCAAATTTATGAATTTCAGAATTTTTGAATTTATGAATTTAAGAATATTCATAAAAATGTAACCACTTCAGCCCCGGAAGGATTTACCCCCTTCCTGACCAGAGCACTTTTTGCGATTCGGCACTGCGTCGCTTTAACTGAAAATTGCGTGGTCGTGCGACGTTGTACCCAAACAAAATTGACGTCCTTTTTTTCCCCATAAATAGAGCTTTCTTTTGGGGGTATTTGATCACCTCTGCTGTTTTATTTTTTGCGCTATAAACAAAAAAAAACAACAATTTTGAAAAATAAACAATATTTCTTACTTTTTGCTATAATACATATACAAAAAAAAAATATATATAAAAAAACAAATTTATTCATCAGTTTTGGCTGATATATATTCTTCTACCTATTTGTGGTATTAAAAAAAAAAATCGCAATCGGCGTATATTGATTGGTTTGTGCAAAAGTTACAGCGTTTACAAACCATGATAATTTATTTATGGTTTTTACTCTTTTTTTTTTTCACCAGAAATGGCGGTGATCTGTGATTTTTATCGGGACTGCGATATTGGGGCGGACATGTCGGACATTTTTGACACTTTTTTGGGACCATTGAAATTTATACAGCAATCAGAAATTTAAATATCCACTGATTACTGTATAAATGTCATTGGCAGTGAAGGGGTTAACCTGCAAGGGGAGATCTAGGGGTTAACTGTGTTCCCTAGGCGTGTTCTAACTGTGTGAGGGCTGGGCTGGCAGGGGCATGACAGATCTAGCTGTTCCCAATGACAGGGATCAGTAGATCTCTGACATGCCCACTGACAGCGTGGGGAACCGCCGTATTTACATCAGCGATTCCCTGTTCTTCCTCTAGAAGGCTATCGTGGATCACCAGCGGACATTGAGTCTGCCAGACCCACGGCCACACTCAGGCAGAGTACTGCCGGCACGAGAGCGCCGTTTATAGAGGGCGATCTGCGTAGCGGAGCCAACTAGCCGCAGTAAAAGTACGGGACAGACACGTGCAGAGCAAAAAAATTTGTTTAGTTTAGTTTCAATTCCTTATTTACATAAATTCGTTTAGTTAGGATTATTTCATTCATTTAATTCGTTTTCGGAATTTGTTCCGTTTATTCGTTTTCGAATCAATTAGAAAAGTTATTTGAAATTGTTTTCAAATTCAAATTGTTTTCTAATTACCAAGGAGAATGGGGTGGAGTGTAAAGTGGAGGAATAGAATACAATAGAGGGGAATATATATTAGAAATTGAAAGAATATAATGTGGTGGAGTGGAACAGAGCTGTTGTATTCTATTCTTTTGTTTTCTGTTATATTCTTTTCTAGTCTATTGTTTTTTTTTTCTGCTCTATTCCTTTGTTTTCTATTATATTTTGTTCTGTTTGGAAATTGGAAAACTATTCAAATGCAAGGACTTTTCGAATTCGAATTTGAAAACGTTTCGAATTCGAATTTGAAAAGTATTAGAAAACGATTTGAAAATGATTCAAATTCGGATTTCGTCTGAATTCTCCTCTTCGTTATTTTGGATTCGTTTAAATTTGGTACTATTGTAATTCAGAAATTCGTCCGAATTTTAATTCAGAACGAAACGAACCGTCCATGTCTATTAGGCGAGGCAGTTGGCAAGTGGTTAAACAGGTTTTTGTTGATTCGGATATTTCCGAATTAACAAATTTGTCAAAATGCGTTAAAAAGCTAATTTGGAATGAAGCAAATTGCACATGTCTAATGAAGAGCACTACATGTACAAGCAAAGCTTTGGGCTTTGATAAAGCACAATTTATGTGTGAACCAAGTAAGCCCTTCTTTTCTTGCTTTAACATGTAGTGCTTGTCATGCTCTTCATGGTTTTATGCAAATCAAGGCATTTGGATTTCAGTTTGGTGTGCAGTCATCCGGACTTTAATTACTGCTGTAACTGCGACTGGATGAGCACCCTGCAGTCATTGGAGCCTGTGAGCAGCGTGGATATTTTGTGTGTTGTACCGGACCCTTTATATTTACCTGGGTCCTATCTCCATCCAGCGCTGAACCCCTCTGCAACAGCGCTTGTCCCTGTTCCTCTCCTCACAGGCAGCAGTGACAGCAGCAGAATCCATTGGTTCCTGATGCTGTCAATCAAATCCTGTGAGGAGGGAGTGGGGGGGGGGGAAGGAAAAGCAGGGTGGATTTGATTTAAATTATAATTTTTAAAGAGCAATTGTCATCTCTGTCCCGCAATGGCTCCTGCTCTGACCCGCTGTTGACTCACCGACAGTCCCCAAGAAATTCCTTTTTTATTTTGTTTTTTTATTTTTTCGGAAATTCAAAAAATTTGGAAATTCGGAAATTAAAATATTCGTAAATCCGGGCCAGGATTTATCCATCGGCAGACTCTCTATGCTTTAGAGCAGGGATATGCAATTAGCGGACCTCCAGCTGTTGCAGAACTACAAGTCCCATGAGACATAGCAAGACTCTGACAGTCACAAGCATGACACCCAGAGGCAGAGGCATGATGGGAATTGTAGTTTTGCAACAGCTGGAGGTCCGCTAATTGCTTATCCCTGCTTTAGAGGCTGCCGACTTGATGGTACTATGGCCCACATCTGGTGGGAATGCTCTAGAATACGTTCATATTGGTCGAAAATATTCACTCTCATTAAGCAGGTAACTAGAGTTGAGTGAACACCTGGATGTTCGGGTTCAGTGGGTTCGGACGAACTTCGGGAAAAAGTTTGGGTTTGATACCGAACTTGACCCGAACTTGACCCCGAACCCCATTGAAGTCAATAGGGACCCGAACTTTTCGGCACAAAAATGACTGTAAAAAAGTCCTGGAAAGTGCTAGAGGGCTGCAAAAGGATTTTAGAGCAATAATCTGTCCCTTACAGCAACAGCAGGAACCTTACCCTATAGGAGTAGGCGATGATTTTAGAACAATAATCTGTCCCTCTAAGCAGTGGACTCTACATAGTCCAGTCAGATCGTTCTGTAATGCAGGATGAGATGTTATTATATCTGCAATTTGTGCCTCAGTCAGAAAGCATGTGACATGCAGCACTAACTGACTCCAGCTTATACAGAAGCTGGGTCACATTATGCACTGGCCAATCACAGCCATGCCATTAGTAGGCATGGCTGTGATGGCTTCTAAGGGCAAACCAGTGAAACGCTTGTTGATTGGCTGCCCTGCAGCTATCCAACATGCGTGATCAAATACCCGAACCCAGAACCCGAACACAAACTTTTTTTCAAAAGTCCGGGTTCGGTTCCGGGTCACGGACACCCCAAAGTTCGGTACGGACACGTACTTTATAGTTCAGGTTAGCTCAACTCCACAGGTAACAGGTTGTCAGCTCCCAAGGTCCCCAAACGTGGCTTTACTAAATGAACATATTCCTAGGATCTCTAAGCCCAAATGGAAACAAATTCACCATATCTTCCTAGGGGCCAAGATCAACCTAGCCAAGGCTTGGAAAAAGCCATATGTATCCTTTCGAGCTGCAAAATGCAAAGTGTCCTGGTTAATGTCTCAGGAAAAACTTGCTAGCATTCTCTCGGATAACGTGGCATAATTTGAAGCAGTTTGGGAACCTTGGGCTGAGTTTGTAGGCATGTCCTTTATACCTGGACAGGCTCCTGCATGATCACCCCTCAACACTATATTGGTTGGCCCAACATACTATTCTCTCTCTTCTCCCCTCCTCATTTCTCTTCCCTCTCTCAACCCATTAACCTCAAAATTATGGAATAGGTCAGTAGGGAGGTCCCGCCTCCGGGTTTGACACTCTTGGGGCACTGACCAGACTACTGGGCCCTCGGTCTGTTACACCCCTTAGGTCTCTCAGGAAGCAAGGTTCCTCTCTAGCACCCTTTCACGGGGGGGATGGGGGGGGCACGGCCTCAGGCACAGCATGTTCCTTTTAGGGGTACCGGGGACTGTGGAATTCCCCCCTTATCCCCACGCTCATTACCGTTCCTATGTATGGGACCCTACCAATTAGGAGTACCCAGGGACAAGATCGACTAGCGCCAGCTGAGTTTGGCGCTGGTCTAGAATTCTTTGAGATAGCCATGCAGGTAGTTTGAGATTGAACACTTTCTTTTGGTACGGTTAAGCCATTCCGATGGGGGCCCTGCCTTCCCTCCCCCCATTTATGGAAGTTCTATGTTCCCGCTACCTCATCCTTATCGTTAGCGAGTGAAATACAGTTCTGATATGATCATAACTTTAGATTTGAAAGTCTAAAAGGTTTACTTGCGATCCCCACGGGGCACCACTCCTCAACTGACCCTGGATGGCGGGAGGAGGAAGATGAGGGTGTATGGCACTGATCTTTACTCTCATGTTTGCAGTTTCTGTGTGATTTGTTCCAATACTTTCTCTGATAACTGTAACCATATCTGTACACCTGTGGTACTCTCATTTCTTTGTCTTATTGTTACGTACCTGATGGTGGAGTCTGTCTTGTGCAGGGAACGACCGCTCTTGCGCACCCGATTCAAGGACCCCTGGTAGTGTAGACAGAGGCCCGAGAGTGCGGGATGGCACGAGGGCTGGATGATCACAGATGTTGTAGTGAGTTTCCAGAAGGTCGTGCAGACGGGAGAGTGGTCTTACAGGCAGGGTCGGCAACAGGCAGGCAGAGAGGTACAAAAGGGTTAGGCAAGCGGATCGTCAAGTTCAGGCAAAGGTTCGTTAACGGGCGGGCAGCGGAGGTACAGAGGAGTAGACAAGCGGATGGTCGCGGATAGCCGGGGTCGATGCCGGTAGCGGACAACAGGTCAAGGCAAGCCGGGTAAACAGGAAACAGAAGAAAACACAGGAACGGGTAGGGGGCTGAGGCCCACAGGTCTGGAACGCTGTAGAACAAGCAGCAACTCAGTGTAGAATCTCCAGGGTTTAAATAGGCACCGTTTGGCGCCGTTTCCGGCGCGTGCGCGCGCGGGAGCTCGCGAACGCGCACGGAAGCGCGCGCACCACCGCGGAAACGGCCAGGATCACTTGCCAAGCTTCTTTACTAACATTGCCCCCCCCCCAAGGGGCAGCCTCCGGATGCCTATCGAGTGTCACCATCTTGGCGCTTTTGTTTGAAGGCCTGAATCAGTCCGGGAGCATGGATGTTCCCTTCGGGTTCCCATGAGTTCTCTTCCGGGCCGAAGCCCTTCCACTTGATCAGGTATTGGGTGACACCCGCTCTCCGACGGCTCTTCAAAATTGCTTGTACCTCGAACTCCTCCTCTCCGTTAACTAGGATGGGACCTGGTGGTCCTGTTTTTCGGCCAGAGAAGGAATCACGGACCACGGGCTTCAATAGGGAAAAGTGGAAAACCGGGTGGATCTTCAGAGATGGTGGAAGATCGAGTTCGAAAGCCACCCGGTTAATCTGTCTCTTCACGGAAAAAGGCCCCAGAAATCTCGGGCCCAATTTTTTCGAGGGGCAAACAAGCTTCAAATTTTTGGTTGATAACCAAACATGGTCACCGGGTTGGAGCTCCATCTCCCCCCGTCTCTTCTTGTTGTAGGCTACCTTGCTGGCCTCCCGAGATTTGTTTAACGTGTCCCGAAGAAGTCGACAGTTAGTGTGCAGGAAATTGGTGACATCTTGTGCTGCTGGAACGGAACATTCTGGGTTCAAGTCAGGTAGGAATGTGGGGTGGTAGCCATAATTGGCCCAAAATGGGGACTGCTGGGTGGCCGAATGGATAGAATTATTATAGGCGAACTCGGCCATAGGTAGCAGTGCAACCCAATCATCTTGGGAGAAGGACGAAAAACATT